>JAJKFI010011386.1:1498645-1508980 GCA_029204185.1 Lerista edwardsae
GAGAGAGAGAGAGAGAGAGAGAGAGAGAGAGAGAGAGAGAGAGAGAGTGTATTTATATTTTTATTTATTTATTTATTTATTTATTTATTTATTAGATTTTTACCCCGCCTTTATGCCCGAAGGCACTCAAGGAGGCATTACATAAAAATATATAATTTAACAAAAAACAATATAAAAGAGTATTAAAACAATATAATAAAGCAAAATAAAACACAGCAATAAAATTTAAAAAGCCAAAAAAACCCTGTTTTTTATATATCTTATATATAAACTAAAAATTAAGACAAGACATGAAGATATTAGGAGTTATTTCATGACTGGACCAAACTTTTTAAATCATTTAATAAAACTGCAAGATATAAGAGATATAAGAGTGTAATTAAATTTAAGAAGATTCTGTACACACCTTATTTATAGTTTAACTGAATTATTTGATTTTAGAAATTTATAAGGACCTTAAATGGTGATAGAAATTTGTAGGACATTGTAGACTATTATAATATAAGCTGTAATTTTTCCTCATTTATTTGCTCTGCAGCTATTGCTTTTTTATGTATGTGTATGTTATAAGAGGAGATGGGTTTGAGATTTAGTGAAGATGAAAAGACAATAAGCCAGTAAGGGACAAAAATAGCTGTATCTCCAAAAAGATAAAAATTAAGATATGACGATAGTAGGAATTACTTTGAATTACTTTATGACTGAACAAAACAGGCTGAAATGAAATTGTAAGATTCAAAATAAGATATAAGCAAGCAATTGAATATAAGATATTATATATACATGTTATTGAGACTATACTTTAATTGATATTGTAATCATTTAATGAAATTGCAAGACATAAAAGATAAGCAAGCAATTGAATATAAGAGATTATGTACACATGCTATTGAGATTGTACTTTAATTCTATTATAAGAAATTCATGAGGTTGTAGGATTGGTGACTGACATTTATAGCAGAAGGTATTCTAGGTGATTATAATTCATAGCAGAATTAAGCAATGGGTACAAGCTGCGAGAGAGGAGATTCCGGCTGGAAGTCAGGAAGAATTTCTTGATAATAAGGGTGGTTAGACAGTGAAATAAATTGTCAAGGGAGGTAGTAGATTCTCTCTCACTGGAGACTTTCAATTGATAGGTATCTGTTGGAGATGCTCTAGGAAGATTTCCTGCTACAAGCAGGGGGTTGGACTAGATGATCTTGCAGGTCCCTTCCAACTCTATGATTCTATATTTAGAAAAATCTCTAAAAAACGTATCTTTGATGGCTGCTGTCAGACCTCTTTGCAAAGAACCAATCCAGAATAGCACAGCTACAGTTACTGAAACGATAAGAATTCATTTTAAGACTTTATGTCCCATGCAAGCCTGAAAATTAAGAAATTTTTTAAAAATTCTATTCCATTTCCCCACACTAGTATGTGGTATTCGTGATATAACATTGTTATTATTGCTAAATACCAAGGTTTCCACAATTTTGGCCACTTGTGTTACCACCGCTCCCAATTTGTTTGTTACCCAATGCAGTCCACCTCCCTCTAGCTATAGTCTCACATTTATTTTTGAAATTTTTTAACTTGAGAGTTCATATATCTAATTTCAAGACTGCACAATGATGGAGACCAAATGATTCATGACTTTGCCTATCAATGACTTTCCCTATCATCTCCTCCCTCTTTATGCTCAGTGTTGCTTTCTGGAATGTCATGCCTCCTTGATGCCTTCCTTCAAATTCTTTTTTAAAACCCAGTTTCTCTGTTGAAACCTTTCTTTCTGTGTTTCTTTCTCTGTTGAAAACCCACTTTCTCTGTTGAAATGCTCTTGGGTAAAGCGGCCCCTCCCCCTTGCCGACACAGCCATTCGCAGTGAGTGATTGACAGTGCTAGCAGTGGGACGGTGGTTATAGTATTGGTAGAAAGACCTGGTAGGGAACCTGATATGCAACAGGCTGGCTCCCTTTCTTAGTGATATGTCAGGCTCTCCACCAATGCTCCAGCTTACCACACTTCTCCATGCTTCCTCTTCCATGTCCAATCCAAGGAATGGAAAGCAGAGAAGCAATAGTAACGGTGAGTGGGCTATCAGAGGTGTAGCCCCTGACAATCTGCTACTTGAGGCAGCTGTCTCAATCAGCTACACAGATAGACCGGTCCCAAATCTCAAAAATTTCAGAACTTCATTTCAAAAATGCAACAAACTATAGTTTTTTTATACATAGCATAAAGGTAAAAAAAACTATATATGCCGTGTTATCTTCATTTTAGATGTCACAAGGATTTTGTGGCTCCCAAGGTTTTCTTTTCTCCAGAAAACGGGTCCAAATGGCTCTTTGAGTGTTTAAAGTTGCCTACCCCTGCTCTAGACCAGTGTTTCTCAACTAGTGGTATACATATCACCTGTGGTACTTTGATTGGTGGCCAGTTTTACACGACTGCTTGGACATGCCAAACTTTCTAGACATACTTCAAGGCTTCCGTGTGACTGCTCCAAGCAGTCCTGACTTTTGCAGGGTTGCTCACAAGACTTGAGCAACACAATTTCACTTTCCCTAAAGCCAATAAGAGCGGGTTTAGCCAATTGCACTCCTCCTTTGTTAGGAGGCTGATTTCAAATTTGTGTTATTTCAAATGCCAATCAAAGACATTTGGATTGGATTGTGCAGGAACATCAGCAGAAGGCAGCATTGGCAAGCAGAGAGGCAAACTTACAAAAAAGCACATGGATTCCCTGAACAGTTTGGTGTCAGCCACAATTTGCTACCTTGTTGTTTACCCCTAGCCCAGGTCATGTTACATAGATAGGAGAGGTATTGGTGGTGGTGGACAAGGAGGCAGCAGAAAGACAGGTCTCTGTTCTTTAGCCCACTGGAGGTAGGCAAGTCCCCCTGCTTCAGATACCAGTTCCTGCAGAAAGGCAAGCATCTTCCTCTGGTTCAGAGCTAGCAGAAGTTGCAGCAGCAAAAGGGTGGGAAAAGAGGAGGAGTGGAGATGGCAGCAGCATGGACAACAGCAAAGCCCCTGCTGCCCTCTCTGCAGGACCACAAAGGCTGCAGCAGTGACAGCGGCAAGAAGAGGATGCCTGTAGAGTGCCTCAGTGCAGGGCTTTCCAAGGCCAGGGCTCCAGTCTGCATCTGGCTACTCAAGCTCTCTGAAGACCTCACTATGCTGCCCACTAACATCCACCTTCTTCTGCTATCACACTTGCTCTCCTTCTCCTCCCCATGTGTGCCTATGCACATGCATCTGCCTCAATGCTCACTTCCGCCCCTTTTCCTTCCCTGGTTTTCTATGCAGGATATTTCTATGCAACATATGGCTCTTCTCTCCACTACTCAAGGCCTGAGAAGGAAAGAAAGAGGGGTGGTATCCTGTTTTCATTTCACTCTGTACCTCCTACTGGAATTTGCAGCAATCCACCTCCAGAAAAAGCATGCTCCATGCCTGAGAGTTGAGCAGGAAGCAATCCTGTCTATCTATGCTGCTCTTGCAGCACAGTTTTTTGTTCCCAAAGCAGAAAGTTTGTGTGTGGCCATTACATGCCCACTGCAGCCCCTGATCTTCAGGGTTCTATGGCAATTCCTGCTGAGCTGTGGGCTGAATGTCAAGGTTACATCGATGACTGGCCAACAGGCAGCCAAGCCATAGTTTCTCCATTTTTCCTACCCAGCACCAACTCTGACAAGCGAGCTCCAGTCTCCAGAGCTGATGGCAAGGTCCAGGCTTAACTAGCACGCAACCAACTGATAGAAATTTTGGAGGCTCCTTGGCTCCAGAGGCTGGAGTTGCCTGTTGGAGGGGGGTGAGGGTGATCACAGTTAGACTTACTTAAATGGGAAATCTTGACTCTCATATTTGGATCAGGACTCATTTTCTGATTGAGATACTTTGCCAGCAGCATTGACAAATAGACAGAAAGAACAACTCATTGAACTCTCATGTAGTATTGTTATCTCCATTCTATTCATAATTTTAAAACACAATAAAAATGCAATACACATAGTTAAGCTATTTTTTCACAATTCAGGCTTTAAAAAATTGTTTACCCTAATAGCATTTGAAATTGTCAGTGTTGGTGGTACAAAAGATAATTTGAACATGAGAATTGGTTGAACAAGATTGAGAACCATTGCTCTAGGCCACATTCCCTAATATAACTATTAAAGTTATAGAAAGATGCTTTCCCTATTTGCCCTACCCTTCGTAAGTTGATTGGACAGGGACCTAATAGTTCACTTTTACACAAGGTTGATGATCATATATATCAGTGGTTCTCAAAACATTTTAGCACTGGAACCTACTTTTGAAAATGGCACTCTATCAGACCCACCTAGTTTTTACATGACTGAAAAAGAAACTCCACATTCATCAGATCAGGACAATTCTCATGGCTATACTAGGGGTACTTTTGTTGTTGTTGTTGTTATTGAAAACAGCCTTTTCGGCGTTAGTAACCAGTTTTAGCAATTAAAATATCTTAATAAAAACACGAAACACCGCATTTTGGTGTTTAAGGTATTTTCCAGAAATTAAAATGGACTACTTTTCCAATTAGAAATACTGTGGATCATCTCCTGATATAATATCACCTGTATTGTCCACCTAGTACACTTCTAAAGCATTTAAAATTAATAAAAATGAGGACTTGGATTTAGAATGTAGAATAAAAACATGTAACACTGCAATTTGCTATTTTAATCAAGAAATTTTGGAAAAAATATATAAAAACCACCCATACACAGGGCCGACTTTAAGCAAATGTGACCAATATCGTCACATTGCCCCCTGCACTTTCCATGGTGAGTATATCCCTGCTGCAGCCAGGATCTCTATGAACTGAAAGTCAACTGGGCAAGCAGACCAGTTCTTGGTCTCTCCTACATGTCCCTGCTTCCTAACTGATCCAAATGAGCCTCTTGCAAGCTGTTGTCAGTGATGTCATCAGGTCACCACTATTTCCAGGTGTTGTGTTTTTTCACAAGTGCTTTTCTTGGTGAGTGGGGAGGGGGGCGCAGGGAGGGTGGAGACCCCTGTAGGAATGCCTCGCATTGGGCCCTGCCGGTGCTAGAGCCACCCTGCCCTTACTCATGGCCTTGTGTTCCCCTTAGCCTGGCCTTTGATAGAAGTTGAAGCATGCTTGTCTATTTGCGAGTAAATGCAAATGTGCAGCTCAGTTTTACTTTCTAAAGGGCTTGTCAGCTAAGTGTTGTTGTTTTTAGTGTTTCCTTCTAAGTTCATAGGATGAGGACCATTCTGGTGGGGTTGTGTTCTTCTCAATCTTCAAAGTGGACTGATGCACATTTACCTACTCATGAGTAAACATGCATTGCAGCTCAATTCATGCATTTACCTTGTCAGATAGATTCTCACTCTCAGTTTCACAACCCACCAACAATCAGGTCACAACCAGCTACTAGGTCCAGCTCACAGTTTGGGAAGCATTTGTATTATATAAACACAAGGCTCTTGAAAAATATGAAGTCATTTTAAAGACATACTTACCTAATTGTAGAAAACTTGTAACATGACATTAGGCATGTTTCCTTGGAAACAAGACACACTATCTTAAGTAAGGTTTAATCTTGGGCAACTGTGCATAGGATTACAGTTGTTAGGAAATTATTTTGGAAATTATTCTGAATTTCTTTCCAATTACCAAGAAATATAGTAATTTTACCAAAATATAAATAAAATACTACTAAATAACCCATTTGTGTCTATACCCAAAGGATCCATGATATGTAAGATTTTAGAACATTTTAATTTACATAGAACAAATAAACCTAATATTTTGTACAACTTATTTCTTTGTTTCTCCAACAGAGGATAAGGCTATCTTGCTGAATCATGACCTGATTGTTAGTAGGCTGATATCTGAGAAGTAAAATGCATGGAGCCCTATGGAAAGTGAAACATGGTGTACTCATGCAGGAATAAGTGCATCAGAACATAAGAAGAGCCCTACAATGGCTACAATGGCTACCTGTAGATAAATTGCGCTTGGCAGGGTGACATTCTTTTATTGATTTTATTAAGACAGATATGCTTAATTAGGGTTACCAGATACAAACTAGACAATGCCTATTCCTTTAACCATTGTATAGAAGAGGGAGTTTGGGCAGGTGTAGCTTTTGAAACCCATGATGAGCTGCACTTTCTTCTGCAAATGAGCTGCAAATTCCTTCTTCTGTACAGTGGTTAAAGGTATAGGCACTCCATCCCAGTGCGATGTTAAACCGCTGAGCTGAGCTTAACAAAAGAACATAAGAAGAGCCCTGCTGGATCAGGCCAAAGGCCCATCTAGTCCAGCTTCCTGTATCACACAGCAGGTGCCCCAGGGAGGCATGAGGCACAAGATGCTTGCATCCTGTTGCCACACCCTTGCACCCGGCACTCTGAAGTAGCCTACTACTAATGTAAGGAGGTTGCACAATCCATCATGGCCTATAGCCCACGATGGACTTTTCTTCCAGAAATCCGTCCAATCCCCTCTTAAAGGCTTCTAGACCAGATGCCATCACCACCTCCTGTGGCAAAGAGTTCCACTGATTAACTACCCACTGAGTAAAAAAGTCCTTCCTTTTATCTGTTTTAACTCTCCCAACCCTCAGTTTTAGCGGATGCCCCCTGGTTCTGGTGTTTTGAGGGAAAAGAACATCCCTTTATCGACTCTATCCCTTCCACGCATTATTTTGTATGTCTCAATCATGTCCCCCCTCAGGCGCCTTTTTTCTAGGCTGAAGAGCCCCAAACACTGCAGTCTTTCTCCAGGTGCCCCAGCCCCGTAATCATTTTTGTCGTTCTCTTCTGCACCTTTTCCAGCCCCACTATGTCCTTTTTGAGGTGCGGTGACCAGAACTGTACACAATATTCCAGGTGTGACCTTACCATCGATATCTACAATGGCATGATAATATTGGCTGTTTTAACCTCTTTTTTAATGACCCCAAGCATGGAATTGGCCTTCTTAATTGCTGCCACACACTGGGTCGATACCTTTATTGAATTGTCCACCAGCACCCCAAGATTTCTCTCTTGAGCTGTCACAGACAGCTCAGAACCCATAAGCCTATAGGTGAAGTTTTGGTTTTTGGCCCCAATGTGCATCACTTTACACTTGTCTATTGAAACGCATCTGCCATTTTGCCGCCCATTCCCCCAACATGGAGAGATCCTTCTGGAGCTTTTCACAATCCTTTCTGGTCTTCACCACCTGGAAAAGTTTTGTGTTATCCACAAACTAGGCTACCTAGCTGTTTGTCCCTGTCTCCAGGTCATTTATGAACAAGTTGAAAGGCACCAGCCCCAAGACAGATCGTTAGGGCACTCCACTTTTCACCTCTCTCCATTGTGAAAATTGCCCATTGACCCCCTCTCTCTGTTTCCTGGCCCTCAACTAATTCTGAATCCATAAGAGTACCTGCCCTCTTATTCCCTGACTGTGAAGTTTCTTCAGCAGCCTTTGGTGAGGGACTGAGTCAAACGCCTTCTGAAAATCCAGATATATGATTTCCACATGTTCACCCACATCCACATGCCTGTTGACCTTTTCAAAGAATTCCAAAAGGTTTGTGAGGCAAGACGTACCCTTACAGAAGCCATGCTGACTTTCCTTCAGCAGTTCTTGTTCCTCTACGTGTTTTAGGATTTTATCTTTAATGAGGCTTTCCACCACCTTACCTGGAACAGATGTTAGGCTGACCGGCGTGTGGTTTCCAGGGTCCCCCCCTTCTCCCTTTTTTAAAGACTGGTATTACATTGGCTATCCTCCAATCCTCTGGCACCATGGCCGTTTGAAGGAACAAGTTGCATACTCTAGTTAAGAGGTCAGCAACTTCGTTCTTTAGTTCCTTAATAACTCTTGGGTGTATACCATCTGGGCCTGGTGACTTATTTATATGTCGTTTATCAATTTATATGCCATTTATCAATTATCTAAAACATCTTCTTTATTAACCATTATCTGATTTAATTCCTTAGTTAGTATGCTTTCCCCAGGGGTCAGTTAAAAGCTGCTCTGCCCCCTTTTTAATATTAAGCGCCAGCAGCCTGGTTCCATTTTGGTTCAAGTGAAGCCCGTCCCTCTTGTACAGGCCTGGCTTGTCCCAGAATGTCCCCCAGTGCCTAATGAATCTAAATCCTTCGTCCCGACACCACCGTCTCATCCACGCATTGAGACTCCTGAGTTCTACCTGTCTAGCCGGCCCTGCACGTCGAACGGGTAGCACTTCTGAGAATGCTACCTTGGAGGTCCTGGCCTTCGGCGTCCTGCCTAGCAACCTAAATTTGGCCTCCAGGACCTCCCAGCTACATTTCCCCACATTGTTGATGCCAACATGCACCACGACCGCTACCTCCTCCCCAGCACTCCTTCCAGCCTATCTAGACGAGACGTGATGTCCGCAACCTTCGCACCAGGCAGGCAAGTCACCACGTGGTCCTCACATCCATCACAGACCCCCCCTCTCTATATTCCTAACTATAGAATCACCCACTACAAGGAGACCACGACCCCCCTCCTGCCGAGGAGCATCCTTGGTGCGACTGGATGCGGGCTTGTCACTGGAAGAAGGGGTCCCCGCTGGGGGACTGATTCCCTCTGTTCCAGGCTGACGTCCTCCAGCCCTGAGACTCCTTTCCCCAGCAGCTGAGGAGCTGCCCATCTGCAGTGGGATGAAGCCTGCAAGTCCCCGGATGTCTCACCATGGACCCTCACTGCCTGCCTCTACTTCTCCAGGTCTGCAACCAAGGCCTCTAGGGAGCAGACCCACTCCCTGAGTGCCTGGAGCTCCTTGTACCGAGGACACACCCACGACTTATGCCCCAGAGGCATATAGTCATACATGTGGCACTCTGTGCAAAACACTGGATAGCCCCCACCAAATTGCTGGCTGACTGGCTCCATCTCGGTGTTTATTTAGGAATGAGCTGCCCTGTTCCTCAGAGAAAGGGCAGAATCTGGGGCCCTGGTTTCCTCGCCCTTCTGCTTAACTCGCGAAGATGCGTAACTCGCCCGTTTACCTGGCACTTAGTCTCGGACACGGCACTTTGTTGCAGGACAGCCCTTGCTGCTCGTGAGGCCCTCGCTAGAAGGTTCTGTTATATGTGGGAAGTATGTCCTCTGCTAGAAGGTTCTTCCTGCCTACCTGACTGGAAAGGGGTGGTCACACACCAGAGGGCAATAAGAGGCTGATTGCTGCCTCAGGAATTCAGATACCACAATTACCCTCTGAAAGGGGTCACGGCCTAGTTCCCATGCTCTTTAGTATTCCTTTTGTTTGTTTATTTGTTTGTTTGCTATCTTATGCCTGAGCTTTTGGCTAAACTGTATTTTAAACCCCAAATAGTTTAAGAACTAAAACCTTAGTTTAATTTTGTTTGTTTAAATTAAATTTAGTTTACTGTTTAGTTTAAACACTAAAGGCTAAGGTATTAAAAACACCAAAGGTGCTATCCCTCCTGAGCTGGGACTTCAGTTCCTACACTCCCCTCTGATTCATCTGGCTTCTTACTCACAAGTAGACTCTGTTCTTACTCAGAGTAAACCTGTGTAGGCTTGAGCTGTAATTCTCTACAGAATCAGCTTCTACTCGCTTTAATTTAACGCTTCCTTAAAATTTACTTAACATGTGAGAAAGACAACTTACCTTCTCTTTTCATGGATCTCCCGTCCCTCCTTGCAGATGGGTAATTCACCCGTTTATCTGGCACTTAGTCTCAATAGACAATAGACTTAGACAATAGAGGCTGATTGCTGCCTAAGGAATTCAGATACCACAATTACCCTCTGAAAGGGGTCCAAGTAAATATGCCTTGGTCCATTACAAAGGATAGACTGAGAGGAATGTAGCACCATCAAAATAGTCCCAATCTAATGAACATAAGGCCCCCTTAAGCACTCAAGAAGGAATTCCCTCCCACCAAGCTAATATACTGAGTCCTACGGAAGGCAAAACTAAGCTGCACATACACATTTCCTCGCAAGATAGCAACCATGGCTCATGTAGAAGGTAAGACAAAAGGGAATAAAAGGCCCCCAGAACTAATGAACTTCTAGCTCAACAAATGCTACAGAAGGCCTCTCCCTAAAATGGATAAAAATAGAGGCTTGAGCTGATAAGGTGAATTTTTAGATGTGTAAAGCCAGGTAGGTTCTGATAGTGGAATTCTGGTGCTAAAATGTTTGGAAACCACTGCTTTATTGGAAAGGGTTGTTTGTTTCCAGATTCCTCTCTCCTCCTTGTCGTCTGCTCCCACCACCCCGGAGCCTCACATCTAATTGTACTGAAGACCTACAGATTTTATTTTTAAAAATATATTAAAAAACAAAGTTACTAC
>JAJKFI010011386.1:1512135-1548730 GCA_029204185.1 Lerista edwardsae
TTATTATTATTATTATTATTATTATTATTATTATTATTATTATTATTTTAGTTCAGTGCTTTTACATAATATAATAATACTCTAACCTTGATTTGAAATATTTCATGACTATACAATTGCTGTAATTCAAGACTACCAATTGCACATTTTATTACATCACAATTATGGCACTTCCTGCTTGATGTTACTTCTGTTGGGTTCCGATATGAGACCCATTTTTAAAAGTGGGTCCCATTGCAAAATGTTGGAAGCCCACGGTTCTGAAATAAAAAGGAGAAGTTCTCCTATAGAACTTGTGAGTGTGACATGTTCTAGAGGAAGAACATGAAAAGTTCATTTTTTCATCTAGAATAGTTGTATTCAAACTTTTCAGACCGAGACCCACTTTGTAGAATGGCACTCATGCCAGGACCCACCAGAAGTGATGTCATTAACCTGGTAGTGATGTCATAGCCAGAAGTGAAATGCCATCAGGCAGGAAGTGCCATCATTGTAACATAATAAAATGACACTGCTGGAATGTAAGTTGACATTCTCGGACTGCAGCAATTGCACAACCAAGAAGCATCCCTGACAGAAAGCAGGATTATGACAAAATATGATGTAAATGCACTGAACTAAGACAAAAATTTTAAAAACCCTCACTTCAAAATTCAAATTATTAACATTCACAAAAGGATATAGCAAGAATAAGGACCGCTGTTTCCAAGATGCTTGCTTTCTGCGACCCACCTGACATCAGGTCCTGACCCACAGTTTGAATAGCACTGATCTAGAACATGAAAAAGTATAGATAAACCGGCTTATCTTTCAACTATATGTAAATGTATAAATTCAACTTCCAAGACTAACAGAAGAATTGAAAACCATTGAGGATTATTTATGTAATTGACTTTTTTATATTAAAAAAATGCCAGTATTACTACGAACAGCTGAATAGCCCTACCAAATAATTTGGACCAATGTCTTCATTGGTAAAAACAATAAAATTCTGGTATGAAGTTAAATATCACCAGAAGTTACTGATCTACAATTATTCAATACCTTCTTTGAAATTCTGGTGTTACTTCCTCATTTTTTGAAGGCATTTCAGTTAGAAAATAAGTTTAATCACCTTCAGCCTTATGACATGACATTAGTGTGCCAGATAGTTTACACTAAGTAAACCAATAAGATCCACTATTCAGCTACACTAAATAAACTAAGGATTACAATACATGAGGCACTGTGGATGCTCAAAAGTGTTATAAAATAAGTGAAACTTCAATAATTCTACACTCTTAATTTCCCAACATCAACATTATCCTAGTGCACTCCCAGTTTAGGAGCAAATACCCAAACCTCTTCAGCACTTGGCTCAAAATAGTATCACTGAAACATTCCAAAGAGGCTGCTCAGGGACAAACCAAGCATACTGGCAATAAAGGAAGTACTGTAGTGACCTCCTTTCCAACAATGACAGAGACACTACATCTTGTATTGGTGAAGGAGGGTCGGTAGTGTCTGATAGTTCAGCATTTCTGACAATCAAGGGTTATATAGCTCCCAGAGGTCCTGGATTATTGGAGTTCTACAGTATTGTTTTGATATAAATAACGCATTAGATTTCATCATAACCAATATACGTTTATGGCTCAAGTTAACTGAAAACCCCATTTAAAAAAAAAAGAAAGGAAAAGAGAGGAAATTTTCTATTGCATTATTAGACAGAAACTATTGAGATCATATGTTCAGACTAGAGACTAGAGACACAAAACGAAACTCCACAACTATAAACTTGCAGTCTGGGGGGGGGGTAACAATCTCAGTCTCACCAAACATGACTCCTGCTCGCTAAATGTGACAGGTCCGGTCACAGATCCAGTTACTACAGGCAGTGTCAACGCAAACAAAGGACTGCCTAGCAGATTCCTCTGGAGAGGCATTTGCAATTTCACTATTTACGCGCGCGGGCACCCCGCGATCAGCTCTTGGGTGCGCTGCGGAGCGAAGGCTCTCAAAACAAAAACACGGCCGTCACCACAGCACCTCCGCCGGGAAAGGCTGGCGAGCGCGAGCGCAACCGCGGGCTGGCGAGAGCGCTCTGCACACATCCTGGGGGGCCGGAAGGGGCCCTTCGGAGCCGCTGTTCGCAGGGCTGCGGCAAAGACCCCCGAGGCAGCGGGCAAGGGGGGGCGCCCTGTGCAGTCGCGGGCCTGCCTGAAGGAAGCAGGCCACAAAGCGACCTCCCGCCTAGAAGCGCCCACGGAGGGCGTGAGGCGGCGGGAAGGGAGAGGGCGAGTCCAGCCCCCCCCCCCCGGAGCCTTACCCAGCGCCCCCGGCATCCAGGGGGGGGGGAGACCCGGGGCCCGCTGTCCAGTGGCACAAAGGGCAGCGCTGAGGGAACACCGAGGGCAGTGGCCGCAGCCGCCACTAGGCCGAGCGAGAGCCCGGCGGGGACACCGGCAGCCACCGATAGGAGCGCACCGACGGCGGGACCGGGACCGGCAGGGCCGGCGCAGGAGCAGGAGCAGACGCGGCCTGCCGAGCGCGGCCTCTCCGTGCCGCCTCCCGCGGCGGAGCGCCCCCCCCCCCGCTCCGAGCCCCGGGACGGGATGCCGAAGGGCCGGCCTCGGGGCTCCGCGCTCCGTCTCGGGCGTCGCGCTGCCGCCGCCGTCCCGCTCCCCCCTCAGACCGCTCGCTCTCCCTCTCGCCCCCTCCGCTCCCTCAGAGAGACAAAAGCAAACGGCGCCCGAGCGGGACGGGGCCGGCCGGGGCGAGGCCGCGCGGGGGCGGAGGGGCCGCAGAGCCACCCCCGGGCGCCCGCGGACTCCCCCGCGAGGTCCTCAGGTGGGCCGGCGCGGAGACGGGGGCGGCGGGGGAGGAATAATAGGGCCGAACTCACCGCATGAATTTTCTTGTCCCGAGGATCCAAGATGGCTGAGCACCCCGCACGGAGGATGCTGGGGGAGCGACCTTTACCCTCTGACCCCGCCGCCGCCGCCGCCGCCGCCCAGCAACAACCGCGGCGGGCGGGCGAGCGAGCGAGCGAGAGGCCGGCCTGGCCCGCCTTCCCCTGCGACGGCCGCGGGGCCACTGAGGAGAGCGCGGCCCCCTGCCTGCCTGCCTGCCGCTCGCGCCGCCGGACTCGGCCCGGCTCTCACCGCGCTTCGCCCATCCTCGGGCGGCTGGAGGCGCCGGCGCGGCCTCGGCTGCTGCGAGACACCGGAGGCCGAGGCGGGCGCCGGGAGAGCGGCCCTGCCGGCACAGTGGCGAGGCACTGAGGGCCCGGGAAGGGGCTTCTCCGGGGCGGTGGGTGGGAGGGGCCTTTTACACACGGGGAAGGGGGGAGCGGCCGCCCGCACGGCATCGTCTCCGCCGGGGAGGAGTCCAGCCCCCCCTCGCAAGGACTGAGGCCCCGCGACCGGCCGCCTAAACGTCAAGGGCGCCTTCACACGTGACGCGCGTCCTGCGCCGAAGTAACGTCCTTGTGGGCAGGTGGTACATTGTCACCTGCGACGGTCCTTTTATAGGATGGTGGGGGGCGAGCTGCGTTTGGTGGCTCTACTCTTGGCTTTTGCACTGAGGGATACGCGCCTAGACTTCAGCGTTTCAGGAGGGAGGAAAGATAACTCCCCACCTGAAAGACAAATGAAGGAAAAGAGAAGCCCATGTCTTGCCATGCCGTGAAAAAGAAAAGGATGGGTACCATAACCCTGCTTAAATAATTAGAACTTCATTCTAATGGCATATCAGGAAGCTAAGGAAAAATGTCTCTCTCGTAGCTTGGGCTCTCAGCGTCTTGTCCATTTGATGCAATTAGCCCTGAACATATGCTGTGTTAGTAGGCTGGTGTGCAACCCACTTAGACTGTGGCTCCCTAGCTTGCTAATACTGTATATGCAGACCAAGCAGTTCCATTTAAATGAGTTGCTAAGCATGTACACTTGCACATAGGCAAATGCATAAGCATGTGCAATTGTACATACCAAGCATGTTCTTGCTTACTTGGAATTATATTCAAATTGGGGCCTCTTTTTCTCCACAAGGAGGATAAACATGCTAAAAATCAATCAATCAAGGTATTAATATACCACTTTTCAACACAAAGTTCCCAAAGCGGTTTACAGGCTAATAATAATAATAATAATAATAATAATAATAATAATAATAATAATAATAATAATGTTAAAAATGAATAACTAGTTGAACAATCTCACTTTCCATTCCCCCCGCTGAAAAAATATGCAGATGTTCCATTAGATTAATGAAATGGCTCCTACTATAAATGGGGCTAAAAGTGCATGCCTTTGACTCTTCTACTTTTACAGAAGACCTAAGCTTAAGCCCTTGAAAGAATGAAAGCAGAAACTAAGATAACTGCTGAGGCTGCTCATGGACAGTAGCCAAGAAGACATTTCCATCAGAGAGGTGAACTCAGCTGGGCTTCCTGGCCATGTTAGTAACTACACCACTATAAGGGAATGGGAGAGTGTGACACAGGGCCCTTTGTAGCTGTTTAGTTGCTAAGTTATGTCCCACTCTTCACAACCCCATGGACCACAGCATGCCAGTCCTCCCAGTCCTCCACTAGCTTCAGGAATTCACCCAATTTCATGTTCATGCTTCGGTGACACTATCTAAACATAAGAAGAGCCCTGCTGGATCAGGCCACAGGCCCATCTAGTCCTGCCTCTTGTATCTCACAGCGGCCCACCAGGTGCCCCAGGGAGGCATGAGACAACAAGATGCTTGCATCCTGTTGCCACTCCCTTGCACCTGGTACCAGTAGCCCACCACCTTTGTAAGGAGGTTGCACAATCCATCATTGCCTATAGCCCACGATGGACCTTTCCTCCAGAAATCCGTCCAATCCCCTCTTAAAGGCATCAAGACCAGATGCCATCACCACCTCCTGTGGCAAAGAGTTCCACAGATTAACTACCCGCTGAGTAAAAAAGTACTTCCTTTTATCTGTTTTAACTCTCCCAACCCTCAGTTTTAGCGGATGTCCCCTGGTTCTGGTGTTTTGAGAGAGGGAAAAGAACATCCCTTTATCGCCTCTATCCCTCCCATGCATAATTTTGTATGTCTCAATCATGTCCCCCCTCAGGCGCCTTTTTTCTATCTCATCCTCTGCCGCCCCCTTCTCCTTTTGCCTTCCATCTTTCCCAGCATGAGGGTCCTCTCTCCTCATGAGGTGGCCAAAGTATTTGAGCTTCAGCTTCAGGATTTGTCCTTCCAGGGAGCAATCAGGCTTGACTTCCTGGAGGATTGACCGATTGGATCTCCTTGCAGTCCAGGGGACTCTCAGGAGTCTTCTCCAACACTATAACTCAAAAGCATCTGTTCTTTGGAGCTCTGCCTTTCTTATGGTCCAGCTCTCACAGCCATACATGGCTACTGGGAAAACCATAGCTTTGACTATGTGAACCTTTGTTGGCAGGGTGATCTCTCAGCTTTTTATTCTTTAGGTTCACCATAGCTTTCCTCCCAAGAAGTAAACGTCTTTTAATTTCATGGCTACAGTCACCGTCTGCTGTGATCTTGGAGCCCAAGAAAATAAAGTCTGTCACTGCTTCCATTTCATCCCCTTCTATTTGGCAGGAAGTGATGGGAGTGGTTGCCATGATCTTAGTTTTTTTAATGTTGAGCTTCAAGCCAATTTTGGCACTTTCCTCTTTCACCCTCATCAGAAGGTTCTTGAGGTTCCTTTCTTCACTTTCTTCCATTAGAATCTGCGTATCTGAGGTTGTCGATACTTCTCCCAGGAATCTTGATTTCAGCCTGTGAATCATCCAGCCCTGCCTTCCTCATGATGTACTCTGCATAAAAGTTAAATAAGCAGGGTGAGAGTATACAGCCTTGTCTTACTCCTTTTCCAATTTTAAAGCAATCAGTTGTTCCATGTCCGATTCTAACTGTTGCTTCCTGACCCGCATACACGTTTCTCAGAAGGCAGATCAGGTGGTCTGGTACTCCCATCTCTTCAAGAACTTGCCACAGTTTGTTGTGATCCACATAATCAAAGGCTTTAGAATAGTCAATGAAGCAGAAGTAGATGTTTTTCTGAAGCGCTCTTGCTTTCTCCATGATCTAGCAAATGTTGGCAATTTAAGCTCTAGTTCCTCTGCCTCTTCGGAAACCAGCTTGTACATCTGGTAGTCCTCGATACACATACTGCTGAAGCCTAGCCTGTAGGATTTTGAGCATGACCTTGCTAGCATGTGAAATGAGTGCAATGGTGCAGTAGTTCGAACAATCTTTGGCCTTCTTTGGGATTGGAATGTAAACTGATCTTTTCCAGTCTTGTTGCCATTGCTGGGTTTTCCAGATTTACTGGCTTATGGAGTGCAGCACTTTGACAGCATCATGTTTTAAGATTTTGAGTAACTCAGCTGGAATGCTGTCACCTCCACTAGCTTTGTTGTTAGTGATGCTTTCTAAAGCCCACTTGACTTCACACTCCTGGGTGTCAGGTTCGATCTCAGTGACCGCACCATTGTGGTTATCAGGAACATTTAGATCGGCCTTACATAGTTCCTCTATGTATTCTTGCCATCTCTTAATCTCATCTGCTTGTGTTAGGTCCTTGCCGTTCTTGTCCTTTGTCGTGCGTCTTTTGTCGTGCCTACATTAGCACAAAATTGTCCTCTGATATCTCCAATTTTCTTGAAAAGATCTCTAGTCTTTCCCATTCTATTGTTTTCCTCTATTTCTTTGCATTGCTCATTTAGGAAGGGCTTCCTATCTCTCCTTGCTGTTCTTTGGAAATCTGCATTCAGTTGGGTATATCTTTCCCTTTCTCCATTCCTTTTTGCTTCCGTTCTTTCCTCAGCTATTTGTAAAGTCTTGCCTTTTTGCATTTCTTTCTCTTTGGGATGGTTCTAGTTGCTGCCTCCTGTGCAATGTTACAGACCTCCGTCCAAAGTTCATCAGGCATTCTGTCTACCAAATCTGAACCCCTAAATCTATTTGTCACCTCCACTGTATATTCGTATGGGGTTATTTAGGTCATGCATGAAGGGTCTGGTGGTTTTCCCTACTTTTTTCAGTTTAAGCCTGAATTTTGCAAGAAGAAGCTGATGATCTGAGCCACAGTCAGCACCAGGTCTTGTTTTTGCTGCCTGTATAGAACTTCTCCACTTTTTGCTGCAAAGAACATAATCTGATTTCGGTGTAGACCATCTGGAGAAGTCCATGTGTAGAGTTGCCATTTGTGTTGCTGGAAAATGGTGTTTGCTGTGACTAATGTGTTCTCCTGACAAAACTCTTTGTCAGGAGAACTTTGTCTTTGCCCTGCTTCATTTTGTACTCCAAGACCAAACCTGCCTGTTATTCCTAGTACCTCTTTGCTTCCTACTTTAGCATTCCAGTCCCCTATGATAAGGAGGACATCTTTTTTGATATTAATGCAATGAATACCATAAGTAATTAATATGTAGTAGGTCTTTATATAAATCGTCATCTTCTTCCTCTTCATCATCAGTAGTTGGGGCATAGACTTGGACTATTGTGATGTTGAAAGGTTTGCCTTGGATCTGAATTGAAATCATTCTGTCATTTTTGAGGTTATACCCCAATACTGCTGTTCTCACTCTCTTTTCACAATGATGGCTACTCTATTTCTTCTAAGGGATTCCTGCCCAAAATAGTATATGTAATGGTCATCTGAATTAAATTCTCCCCTTCCTGTCCATTGTAGTTCACTAACTCCCATGATGTCAATGTTCAATCTCGACATCTCACGTTTGACCACATCTAGCTAATCTTGCTTCATAGATCTGACGTTCCAGATTCCTATGCAGTATTGTTCTTGGCAGCATCGTACTTTCCTTTCACTTCCAGACACATCCACAGCTGAGCTTCCTTCCGGTTTTGGCCCAGCTACTTCATTCTTTCTGGAGCTACTAGTACTTGTCTTCTGCTCTTCCCCAGTAGCATAATGGACACCTTCCAACCAGGGATCCACCTTGGGACCCATGCTTCTCAATTTGTTCATAAATCACCTGGAGACAGTCATAAGCCGTGAGGTGGCCAAGTTTGCAGGTGGCACAAAACGTTTCCGGGTGGTGAAAAACAGATGGGATTATGAAGAGAATGGGTTGACACTTGCATTGAGTTGTCCATTAGCACGCCAAGATCTCTCTCCTGACCTGCTACTGAAAGCTCAGAAACCATTAGCTTATAATTGAAGTTTTGGGTTTTTTACCCTAATGTACATCATTTTACATGTGTCTAAACACATTTGCCATTTGCCTGCCTATTCCCCCAGTTTGGAGAGATCCTTCTGGAGCTCTTCACAATCCCTTCTGTTTTTCACCACTCAGAAAGGTTTTGTGTCATCTGCAAACTTGTCCACCTCGCTGCTTATGCTTGTCTAGGTCATTTATGAATGCGTTGAAAACACCGGCCCCAAGACAGATCCTTGGGGCACTCTGCTTTTCACGTCTCTCCATTGTGAAAATTGCCTTTGACACCCACTCTTTGTTTCCTGGTCCTCAACCAAGTCCTCATCCATAAAAGAATTGGGATATTTCTTTTTCTCCCTGTGGAGTTTTCTCTTTGCTTACTGTTCCCCAACCATAAGAGGTTTAATCCATAAGAGGAACTGCCCTGACTGTGATAGTAACCTTTGGTGAGGGACCGTGTCAAATATTCTGAAAATCCAGATATATAATATCCACAGATTCGCCAGCATCCACATGCCAGTTGAGCTTTTCAAAGAATTCTAAAAGGCTTGTGAGGCAAGACTTACCCTTACAGAAGCCATGCTGACTTTCCTTCAGCAGCGCTTGCTTCAGCAGTATGCTTCTAGATACTGCTGGAAGCTTATATGGCTTCGGCCTTTTGAGAAACTTCTGTATAATCCTTCCATTTCTCTTAGGTCTGCAGAGAGGGTGCTGTTGAGAGTTCCGCTGCTGGCAAAAGGCAAGGGTATAGCAGCAAGGAATAGTGCTTTCTCAGTTGTGGCACTACTTGTAAGGAATTATTGGAAAATTTAGGATTTCCACCCTCACTGGAGAGTTTCCAGCAAGGCCTAAAAAAATTTTTCAGTCACACTGGCTATTGGGTTTAGATATGCCAAGCTGCTTCCATCTAGCCCTTTTGTTTTATTGCAGATCTGCCTACCTTTTTCATAGTATTTTAGCTTGTTTTCTGCTATTTTATATGTATCACTGCCCTTGGGGTTCTTATTGAACTGTTGCTGCTTTTTATTGGGTGATCTTTTATTTGCCTGGATCTAGAAGTATGGCTTTGTAGGCGTTTACTGTATTTTCTAAATGGGTACGCTTTTAAACTTACTTGCATGATATTTTGTATTTTTAGAGTGATTAATAATACAGATTAATCTGTATACCCCATGTTTTCAAAAGCTCCAAAAGGCGGTTTACAATGCTTAATACAATCAATCTAGATTGTATGAAGCATTGTAAACCGCCTTTTAGAGCTTTTGCAAACATGGGGTATACAGTTCAGTTCAGGAACCTGTAATAGGCGTACGTACGTTTCGTATACCTTTATTGGCATTAGTAATACAAATTAAAACAGAATAAAACATAACAACATCGACCAAATTCAAATCACCCCCTGGCCTGATTCGAGTATTGGCTCAGTGTGGGTTACTTTTGATAACAGCCATCAGAAATTTCGCAACTAGATCAGTAATAGTTTCACAGCGATCCTCAAGGAGGTAACCCAAATAGGCTTCAGGGGGACCAGAAAAAATGGACAAGACTGGAGCTAAGAAGATTTCATGAAGCTTCCTATGGGCGGGGCAATAGCACAAGAGATGAAAAACTGTGTCAGGTTCCTGGAGGCAGAATTGACAAATTCTCCTTTCAAGAGGGACTTTTTGGAACCTCCTTAGGACAGTAGAAGGAAAGATGTTAAATCTGGTGAGCATAAAAGCTCGTCTCTTCAAATAATAATAATAATAATAATAATAATAATAATAATAATAATAATATTTATATACCGCCTTTCTTAGGTCACCAGATTTCTCTAATGACTATAACTCAAGGCGGTTTACATGGGCAGACTTTATTCAGAAACCCGAAGGTTTTTACAATTTATACAGAAATGTTGTATCTTTCAAGAACTACACACATACAGATGGATCTTTCTGGATTTAGTCCTTCTTTCTGGCCACCCGTTTGTCTTCTTGCTAGCTGATAAGCAGCTTCCCTGATCCCACCAGAGAAGCGGCTGAACTTCGGCACAACTCCCCCTCACACAAGGCAGCCGAAGCTCAGCTGTTAATCAGTCGCAATTAACAAGGTCTGCTGCACACAGACTTCTGGCTGTCCCGAACTGGCGACCTTCAGATCTTCCGCTCTTATCTTCAGGCAAATGGAGGCATTAACCCTCTCGACTAAATCTTCTGCCAAAGGGTTTATTAATTTCTGAAAATAATTTGAATCGCGATCCAGAGAAGAAGATAGGCCAAAATGGCACGGGGAACAGGTGGGATTGATGTTCAGGGAAAGCGAATGTAGTTCCGCTTCCCATAATCTAGTCTTCATAATAGAATGGGCTTGATTGAGGCCTAGATCAGTAAGGGATTCCAGGGTGATATCTAAGTTATGAAGCTTATCTTCAAAGAGTTTGAACCAGTTAGAAACATAAGGGTCTTTTAAAAGATCACAAAGTAAGGCTTCAGGGTGGATGTTAAAGTGAAGACGGAGCCAGAATTTAAAGACCAATGACCACGCTATAGTTGAAGGGAGATGAACACCCAATTCAAGTGCCAGTGTAGATAGTCTAATTGAATTGGGAACTCCCAAGATGTGCCTTTAAAAGGGGGTCACAGCCTGGTCCAACTCTTTGCCTATAGCTGCAATCCATATCGGAGCCCTATGCAATAGTTGGTTCAGCGTCTTGGCCCAGAAAATCTGCAAAGCAGCAGGAATGTATTGATTCCCATGATTATAATGAAAGCGGGCAATTTCATTGAGATGTAGAGCAGTTGATGATGTTGCTAGTTTCCTGTGCAGGGACCAACTAAGACGGTGGTGAAAGGTGATCCCTAAATGCCTAAAAGACCTAACCTGTTCAAAGGAATTTGAGCCAATTTTCCATGGGGTTGGCCGCCAAGAATTAGAGAAGACCAAAATTTCGGTTTTCTCTGAATTGATTGTCAAGTCATTTGCAACACAGTAAGATTGGAACGCAGAGAGCAACTGTCTCAACCCAGATCTAGAAATAGATAAGAGCACAGCGTCATCAGTGTAGCGCAAAATAGGCAGGGGGAGGCCATTTAGAATGGGGGCAAGCTTTTCGCAGATCAGCCAAAAAGAGATTGAATAGTAAGGGGGCTAAAATACAGCCCTATTGCACTCCTTTGAGATCTTATCAGAGAGAGAGCCGGTCCAACAGGTCCGAACCTGACAAAAATTGAAGGAGTGGAGTCTGCGCAGGAGAAACAGCAGCAGAGAATCGATTCCCCAAGAGGCTAGTTTGGCCCATAACATTTCCCTGTTGATCAAGTCAAAGGCCCCCCATAGATCGATAAAGGCTGCAAAGAGTTTCCCCGTGAGATGGATTGAATATTTCTCTGCTAATAGGCATAAAACAAAATACAAAGTACAACAAACATAGTACAACATTAATACAGCAACAAAACAATATTCAAACGATAAAAAAAAAGCCCACACTTCTAAAATGGACCATAGGTCTTGTTGATTTGGCATAGCATATGTATAATTAGCCTTACAGGGGGATACCGAATGTAAGTTAGCATCAGGTTTGGATTTGTGTGATGTTTGCTTTATCAGAAGAAGAAAGTAGGGAGCGTAAGGTGACATCAGCATTGACTCCTGAAAGGCGAGGCAATATTGAATTCACAAGAGTGGTGTGAAGATCTTCATAACAGGGCAAAAGAAGAACATGTGATTCAGAGATTCAGGGACCCCAATGATACAGCCACAGCAAGAGGAGGTCTCTGGCTGCTGACAAAATCTAGCACAGAACTCATGCGAAGGCATGATGTTGAAGTGAGCCTGTGTAAAAACGCGTCTGAGCTGGGGATCCTCCAGCAAGAAAAGGTAACTAGGGGACTGACCAGAAACAATTGGTAACTGAAAATGAAGAGGGGAACATCTTGGTAGCTGCTGCAAACAGGTTTTGGCTTTCTAATATCTGAGTGTGAGAATCCTGAGCGCATTATTCAGGGTTCAAGCTCTCAGGAGATCGACCAAAAGTCCTATGGATCGAATTTTGGAATAGAAAAGGGAAAGCCCCGGGGACAGCAAAGAATCAGAGAGCGGGGCTTTAAAACAAATGGAAACCCAAAATTTACAGAATCTGACCCATGCCAGATAGTTGAGTCTAACTTGGCCTCCCTCCAAGCATTGGGCTGCAGAGGGGACACAATGAGCTACCCCAAAGATTTTATATAAGAACACCGAGTATATTTTCTCCACCTCGTAGTTAAGGGCAGGTAACCAAAGTTGAATGCCATAAAATAGGTGGGAAGAAATCTTGGCAATAATATGTAAAGCAGCTGGGATGCATGAGTTACCACAAACGAAAAAGAAGCTCAGGATGCACTGAGCCAAACGTTTTGAGGATTTAACCACAGAAAGACTGTGCTGGACCCAAGATAGTTTCTAGTGAAAGGTATTTGAATGTTTTAACTTGTTGGATACGTTTGCCCTTGAACTGCCACGAATGATGTTTCCAGGGTATAAATGTTTAAGTAAATAAATACATTCCAGTTGGGTGGGAGTAACTCCAGGTGTAGGAGTGTGGGGGGTGCCAAACCAAGGTCCAAGGCGGCTTACAGAACCACATAAGAAAATTACACTGAAACAAACTGTAAGTGTAAAACATCAAAACAAAAGCATTCATACCCACACTGGACAAATGCACTCCTAGCTGCTATCTGGCTTTCCATAGAAGCTGAGAGCACCCTTCTTCCAGAGGGAGTATATGTTATATAGTATCCAATCTGTAATTTAGTACAGAATGCAGTAAACCATATAAAAATACAGGTCAAAATATCAGTATCCATGGATCCTGTATTTACTATTTCAACAAACCATTGCCAGTCACTTTGGGAGCCATGTGCTTCTCAAGCAGCCCTAAAGGGAGATGTAGTTTTCAAAAGTTTGATAATCACTGTTGGATGGTGAGAACATGTATGTGTGAACCAAAGAAAAAGGCTGAAACAATGGGCTGCAGAGTCTGTGTTTTAAAGGACTTAAAATTGCAGTTGCTGGAATTCTTAGTAGTTTCCTGTAGAAGGAATACTGTGGAATCATTGTATGAGTGTGTGTAAGAGAGTGAGAGAGTTTCTGAGAGCCAGTTGGGTGCATCATCCTAGCAGTGGGTGCACATGGGAGCTGTGACCACTATTTCTCCCTGCTTGGTTGACTTTGGCACCGCCTCTTTGATTGCCAACATTTGGGCTGTACTGGTTGTGTGATTGGTTCCTAGCATGTGGGGCTGGCATCAAGCATCAGGCTGCCACCCACTATGATTGAGGGGTTTTGTCAAAGTGTCCATGGATGCTTGCAGAGTTTCAAGGAGGGCTGTGCCAGCCTGGAGTTGCCTGGGCTCTTCTTTCCCCCTCCCCCTTCGTGATGCACAGGCTTAGGATATGACAGTCCTTGCCCCGCCATGGGACTGACTGCAGTGCAGCTTTGATACAGGCCTGCGCAGGAAGCATTATGTATGTACATAGGAACATAAGAAGAGCCCCTATGCTGGATCAGGCCAAAGGCCCATCTAGTCCAGCTTCCTGTATCTCACAGCAGCCCACCAGGTGCCCCAGGGAGGCATGAGACAACAAGATCCTGTTGCATCCTGTTGCCACTCCCTTGCACCCGGTACCAGTAGCCCACCACCTTTGTAAGGAGGTTGCACAATCCATCATTGCCTATAGCCCACGATGGACCTTTCCTCCAGAAATCCATCCAATCCCCTCTTAAAGGCATCAAGACCAGATGCCATCACCACCTCCTGTGGCAAGGAGTTCCACAGATTAACTACCCGCTGGGTTAAAAAGTCCTTCCTTTTATCTGTTTTAACTCTCCCAACCCTCAGTTTTAGCGGATGCCCCCTGGTTCTGGTGTTTTGAGAGAGGGAAAAGAACACCTCTCTATCGACTCTGTCCCTTCCATGCATGTAGGTAAGAGTGAACCTACTCATTGAGGAGTTAGTACCCTCCAATTCAGGCCTAGTCACGCCTACTTTGGAGTAAGCCCTGTCCACAGTGAGGAAGCCCTGCGCAGAATCGAGCCCATGAAAATGTCCCTCCCCCGTGCATGCCTAGAGGCCGCCTCGTCTCCCCCCGCCCCCACAACAGCGGCCGGTGGATGGAGCCTCCCGCGCACTAGCGAAAACGGCCTCAAGGAGGCCAAGTAGGTTAGATAACAGGAGATGACATGATGTCATTTTCTTGAAGCCATGGGTATACGAATATGGCTGACTCAGTTCTTTCCCGCCAAGGAGGAGGATTGCCGCGAACTCACAAATAAAAATCTCCCTGCATGTGTGTAAAAGTTAATATCAACCTCTTTAATCATGCCTGCGTGTTCTGCATACAGGTGTGCGAATCGCTGTACGAAAAATGGGATTTAATTTCCACAGAAAGAGTCATGTATTCACATTACATCGGTTCAATAAAACTACAATTCACTGAAATAGTGCATTTTTTTTTGAAGCTGTGTAATTTCTTGTTGTTCGTAGGAATCTTATTCACTATTTTCTGACACCCACTGTTAATGGTCTAGAAAGAAAAAACAAAATATTCCCCCCTCCTTTTCCCCCCTTCCTGTTTACACTTTTTTCCCGGCCGTCCATTTTCTACTGTAATATTTTCAAAATTCTGAACATTAACAGAATTTGTTTTATGGGGGGGTGAGTGTAGAAGTTTAAAAAAAAACTCTTAATAGCCTAGAAGAAAAAAAGAATTCCTCTCATATTGACAACTACTTGTGTTGTGAAGAGATTTTAATGTAATTTTCCTACTGTAATACTTATGAAATTCTGAACATTAACAGACATTTTTTTATGGGGCATAGCCATTTTATTTTTGCTTGTGTAGGTTTCAAAAAATGAGTCTGTCAAAACAGTGCAATCCGAGTTTAAATAGACAGCAAGTAGCATTTCGTCCGGTATGTTCAGTAATATAATTATGCGGAATTAAACCTTGTAAGTGCATATTAAATCATAATAAGGTTATCAATAATGTTTCTACACGATCACTCGTTTTTATTTTTGTAAGTTTTTATTTTTATTCAATCCTAAACAGTACGAGCAAAGCAATCTGAAATGCTTGGAATGAGGAATGTTTTGAGTATGCCAACATGGCTGCTAAACCCGCCCACTGGCTTCATTTCGCTCCTATTTCTTCTTAAGGCGTGTCGTCTCCTGTAATCTAACCTTTTTGCCTTGTAATCTAACCTTTTTTAGCCTTTTTTGCCCTCTTTTCCTCCAAGCTCGCAGGTCTCCCGCCGGAAGCCCCGTGTTCGCTCCCGGAAGTGACGTAGAGTCCCTCCTCCCTGGCGGTGGCTGGCTGCGGCAGCTGTAGAGCCGGGCGGGGCTGGCTGCTGCGACGGCGGTGGTGGGGGAGGCGGCGGAATATGGCGGACGGCGTGGACCACATAGACATCTACGCCGACGTGGGAGAGGAGTTCAACCAGGTAGCGGCCCGCGAGCCCGGCCTCCGCCGCGGGTGGGGGCTCCGGGCCTGGAGGGGGCGGGGGCCGCGGCCGCGCATGTGAGGGGGAGGGGCAGGCCCCGCGCGGGCCTCGCGGCGCCGAGCGAAACAGCCGCAGTCGTCGCAGCGGCCGCCATTGTGGACTGTGGCGCGGCTCGAGGCCCTCGAGTTTCCCGCCCGGCGCATAGAGCGGCTCCGGGGACCGCGCTCGCTCGCTCGCTGGCTGGCCGGCTGCCTGCTCGGCGGAGTCCGGCTGGAGCTGGAGGCGCGGCGGTGGCGCTCCCCCCCCCCGGCCCCTCAGGCTGGCGAACAATGGGCCGCAGGAAGCCTCTCGTCGCACTGCGGGGCTGGCGGCGTTTCCCCCCCCCCTCTCGGGACGAGAGGGGCTGGAGCGCGGCGGGGGCGGCGCAAACACCCCGCGGGCGGGCGGGCAGGCTGGCGCGTCTCGGGAGGCTCCGACACAGGCGCGTAGCGGGACGCAGCCTTCTGCCCGCGGCGACGCAAATCCCACGCGGCTTCGGCAGGCAGAAACACGATTTCCCCGCAGACCCCGTAGGCCGCTCCTAGCACAGGCCTCCCCCCCCCTCCCCGACAATGAAGCAGCGGCAGCGCATCGCTCGCAGCGCCCCTCCCCCTCGCACGTGCATTTTATTTAGAAACCATTTAATAGAATAGGTGTGGCAGAAGGCCTTCTTTCCCCTTGGCCATTCCTCTGACTTGGCTTACACAGGTTTCCTTCCTTACCAAAAGCTGAACGGATGTTTTGTTGTTGTTGTTGTTTTACTTAGAAAAGGACAGAGCTCCGGGGCGATTGCAAGGATGGGGCAAACGTGCACAATTCCGTTCTGTTTCATAATTTTGTGCAGTCAGCGATAGTTGGGAGTATCTGCTCTGCTGAGTGTGTCACTTACTAATGTTCTGTGTCTTAACTATTGATTTTTGAACTCCTATGTTGGGAAGAATGGTAATATATAACATGAAGACATCTCCACAGTTTGCATTAAATACTCATAAAGTTCGTAGTGTAAAAATCTTCCGGTATTTTTTCATGTCTTTTTCTGAAGTATATTTTTTCAAAGCCAGGTATCTGAATGTCTGGATAATTCTGTGTCAAACTTACTAATATTTTTCTACCTCACATTCTTAAATTTTGAGCAAACAAAATTTTGATAAAACATCATACAAAACACAATTTTAAAGACAAAGACAAGGCAAAATATGGATTTCTTCAATAACAACATATAGAAAAAATGCATATTTTTACTTTTTGAACATCACAGAGAAGAAAATACATTTAAGTCTAAATGTTCAAAATTTTATATACAAAATTGCATCTTACTGATACTTTACTTGCATATTGGATACTGATTGAAATATAGAGTTGAGAATGGTCTCATTTCAAAACTTCATATATTATACAACACAATGGGTTTGTCATCTTTTTAATTAAAAAATGTTAATGTTTATAATCAATCTTTTCAAGAATGGATTTTAAAATTTTGAAAAAAACCCTCAAAATTAGTTGTATCTAATTATACCCTCAAAATTTTTTAGCGTGATGATGAGATCATATGTGAGAGAACGATAAAAAGAAAATAGATTTTTCAAGCGCAACTAAAAAATTTTTAACTATAATTCTTGTACAGTATGAACATTATTTCTATGTGTATTGCTTTTCTCGGTCTGTTCCAACCCATTTACTTTTAGGTACTGAAACATTCTATAGCCAGAAAAATGCAAACTAGAACAGGCAGGATCATATTGGCCATTTAATTGGGCAACAGCACCATTGCCCCTTCTCTCCATGCTAATGCTCTCGGCTCAGTCTGCCTACAAAATTACCATATATAATTGTGTATGTCGAGAAATTTATGCCTATAGATGCCTAGAAAAACCTGACATCAACGTATATTCAGGGAAATACGATAAATGCCTTCAGTCACATGATGGTTGAAGCAAGGCCCTAGCTCTCCTGACTATAATTGTAAGCCATGGAGCTGCAGAGCCTTCTGAACACGCACAGAAGCAGCTCAGGAAAATGGATGGAGTCCTGTGGAAAGTGAAACTGTCACACTGCATGTTTACTCGCAAGTAGGCAGCCATGCCATGGTGCATTGGAAAGAACAGACCGAGAAGAATGCAATGTCACCAGAATGGTCCCGATCCAATGAACATCCTTCTCAAAAACGCTCAAGAAGGAAGTCCCTGTAAGCTGAGAATTATTGAATCTTATGGAAAGCAAAACTGGGTTACACATTCGCATTTACTCATGAGTAAGCAAGTGTGCACTGCAACATGTGAGCTGAATTCAGCAGGGCTCTGCAACCTCAGGATGTGGGGATTGTGCATGCACGTGTATGACAGGCAATGGGGCTGCTTGGAAAGCACAGACTGAAAGCTACTAGGCATGCTCCTTCCAGGATGAGCATTCAGACCATGCACTCTCTTGTTTCAGACAGCTGTGATGCTGAGGAAAGGTGCAAACTATTGGGGGTGGGTAGAAGGAACAGGTTCTTTTATTACTCCAGAGTTGAGTCAGGCAGGTATACCTAATCTGTCCTAGTCTTGAGCATTTCTATGTGTCTTGTTTAATTTCTGTCTATTCACCAGCCATCTCCCACCTCCCATAGCTGCATCGGGTAGCTTCTGTGTCAGTGTATTTGCTCTCAAACATAGGGCCAGGCAAATTGCTGCTTCCGAGCCCCAGCTGCTCCTCACATGGTTCTTCCACAAGTAGTTCCAGATGCTGCTGGGCCCCACTCTAGTCAATGGCAGGAGCATGGGATGCTTGCAGGTTGGTTACGTTTTATGGTTAACCTGTGTGTGTTTATCCTGCTGCCCTTCTCTCAGGGCAATTTAATCACATCAGAGCAGGAGAATATCAGAGGGAAGAGGAGGCAAAACACACACACTGTTCCCTTCCACTTTTGCTTCTTCCTTGCAAGAACATAACAAACCAACTTAGAGGGAGGGGATCATCTCTGTAGAAACCACCCAAGTATTGTATCGTACAAATATACAAACACAATTAAACTGCAAGTCAAGAATAACAAAAGAGTCCAACCCACAAAACCCCTCATGTATGGTTATACTTCACCACTTGGTACAAAAAGGCGGCTATCTGTAGATAAATTGCGCTTGGCAGGGTGACATTCTTTTATTGATTTTATTAAGACAGATATGCTTAATTAGGGTTACCAGATACAAACTAGACAATGCCTATTCCTTTAACCATTGTATAGAAGAGGGAGTTTGGGCAGGTGTAGCTTTTGAAACCCATGATGAGCTGCACTTTCTTCTGCAAATGAGCTGCAAATTCCTTCTTCTGTACAGTGGTTAAAGGTATAGGCACTCCATCCCAGTGCGATGTTAAACCGCTGAGCTGAGCTTAACATAAGAACATAAGAAGAGCCCTGCTGGATCAGGCCAAAGGCCCATCTAGTCCAGCTTCCTGTATCACACAGCAGGTGCCCCAGGGAGGCATGAGGCACAAGATGCTTGCATCCTGTTGCCACACCCTTGCACCCAGCACTCTGAAGTAGCCTACTACTAATATAAGGAGGTTGCACAATCCATCATGGCCTATATAATAGCCCACGATGGACTTTTCTTCCAGAAATCCGTCCAATCCCCTCTTAAAGGCTTCTAGACCAGATGCCCTCACCACCTCCTG
Organism: Lerista edwardsae; assembly: GCA_029204185.1. Classification (NCBI taxonomy): domain Eukaryota; kingdom Metazoa; phylum Chordata; class Lepidosauria; order Squamata; family Scincidae; genus Lerista; species Lerista edwardsae. Next base: position 1,531,455 of record JAJKFI010011386.1, read on the forward strand.
TGGCAAAGAGTTCCACAGATTAACTACCCGCTGGGTAAAAAAGTCCTTCCTTTTATCTGTTTTAACTCTCCCAACCCTCAGTTTTAGCGGATGCCCCCTGGTTCTGGTGTTTTGAGGGAACAGAACATCCTTTTATCGACTCTATCCCTTCCATGCATAATTTTGTATGTCTCAATCATGTCCCCCCTCAGGCGCTTTTTTTCTAGGCTGAAGAGCCCTAAACACTGCAGTCTTTCTTCATAAGGGAGGTGCCCCAGCACCGTAATCATTTTTGTCGCTCTCTTCTGCACGTTTTCCAGCTCCACTATGTCCTTTTTGAGATGCGGCAACCAGAACTGCACACAATATTCCAGGTGCGGCCTTACCATTGATTTGTACAATGGCATGATAATATTGGCTGTTTTATTCTCAACCCCTTTTTTAATGACCCCAAGCATGGAATTGGCCTTCTTAATTGCTACCTCACACTGGGTCGATACCTTCATTGAATTGTCCACCAGCACCCCAAGATCTCCCTCCTGAGCTGTCTCAGACAGCTCAGAACCCATTAGCCTACACTTACATTTTTACATTTACATCACTTTACACTTGTCTATCTTGAAACACATCTGCCATTTGGCTGCCCATTCCCTCAACTTGGAGAGATCCTTCTGGAACGCTTCACAATCCTTTCTGGTTTTCACCGCCCGGAAAAGTTTTGTGTCATCCGCAAACTTGGCCACCTCGCTGCTTATCCCTGTCTCCAGGTCATTTATGAATAAGTTGAAAAGTGCGTTGATAGGAAGGTTGGCAGTTCGAGAACACACAACAGAGTGAGTTCCCATTGCTTGTCCCAGCTCCTGCCAACCTAGCAGTTCGAAAGCATGTAAAAGTAAAAGCATGCAAGTAGATAAATAGGTACCACTTCGGTGGGACAGTAACAGGCGCCACAGCATACAATCCTGCCAGCCACATGACCATGGAAGCTGGTCCTTAAACAAAATGCTGGCTCTTTGGTTTAGAAATGGAGATGAGCACCGCCCCCTACAGTTGGTCACAAACAGACCATTCGATCATGGGGAAACCTTTAATAATAATATTATAATAATACATGTATTTATATACCGCCTTTCTTAAGATCACTAGATTTCTCTAATGATTGTAACTCAAGGCGGTTTACATAGGCAGACTTTTTCACAAACCCGAAGGTTTTTACAATTTACAGAATGTTCTATCTTTCAAGAACAACACTGATACAGATCTTCCTTTCTGGATTTAGCCTTCTAGCCACCTGTCTGTCGTCTGCTGGCTGATGAGGCTTCTCTGCTCCCACCAGAGACGCAGCTGACTTCAGCACACTCTTCCTCCCACGAGGCAGCTGCAACTCAGCTTTTAATCAGCCGCAGTTTGCAAGGTCTGCTGCTCACAGAGACTTCCGGGAGTCTTGAGCTCACGACCTTCAGATCTTCAGCTGTTATCTTTGGGCAAACAGATGCATTAACCCTCTTGGCTAAATCTTCTGCCGAGAGAAGATTTAAATAAATAAATCAACTTATTTATAAATCAACTTATTTATCTTACCGAGTTTGTATCTGGTAACCCTATGGTTAATCAATTCTAACCTTGAACGGTTTTCTGTGCCTAGTTTCATTATTCTGGCATGCTTGCCCTTTGTCTCTAATAACATCACTTCTATTTAAGACAGAGCTCCCCAAACTTTTTTGTCCTGTGGACCACTTCCCGAATTATTTTTTTGCCGTAGACCCCCTGCCTGCCTAATATTAAATTTTCCTAAACTTTATATTGTCAACTAGGTTTTTCATAGCTGACACAGTGCTTTTCACTTTGATAGGGCTTTGTAAAAAAAGAAAACGAACTTAAATTTTTTATTCAGACCTTTATTGAAACAATTAAATTAAAAATCTTATTTTTATGTGAAATAAAACAAAATTAAACATTAATAGCTCAAAATTAAAAAAAGGCTAAATTAAAATTCTCTTTAAAATTTAGCACAAAACTTTGTAAATATTTGGATTTTGGACAAAAATCAGAACTTAGTAAAACAAAACCATAAAATAAAGCTAAGTTTCAAAACTAAAAATACAATAATTAATGGTGTTAATGGGAGGGATGAACTTGATGCTCTGATACCAATTGCTTAATATTTGGAGTCAAATGACTGAGGTATAGCCTTAAATCTCCTCGTTTAGTTATTTGCAAATGATTTCTTTTTTTTTGTCAGCAGATTAGTTACTGCGCTAAAACCCACAAGGTTTTTATGCACTAAAAACCACAAGGTATGAAGATGGAAAAGCTATCAAAAATTTTCTTGCAATACTCCATAATGCAGGATAAGTAACAGCTACATTTTTCTGAAGCCAGAACTGCTGATACCCCTTTTTGAACTGCACTTTAAGTTCTTCGTTAGTGTTTATTTCGATGAGAAGTTCTTGTAGTGAGATATCAGATTCTTCAATTGCACCGTACGGATCGATAACCCAGTGCGGTATTTCCATAGTTAAATCATCATCAAATCTGGTTTTAAAGTCTGAGTGGAGGGCATTTAAATATTGAACATATGCCAAAATGTCATCATCCTGAACATTTGTCAATGATAAGTTGTGGAACTGCGAAAATTCACGCCTTCCAATGTTTTGTTTGTATAGGTTAATTCTGGCCAAAAAAGCTGAAATTATGGACTTTGTTTTTATTAAATTCAGGCTGTCTCCTTGTAACTGCAAGTTAACCTCATTAAATTTAGCAAATAAATCTGTTAAATAAGCAATATCTGGTTTCCATTTTATTAAATTTTCTTTCAAAATGGGATCTTTATCATCCAAAAACTCCAAAATGGGTTCAAAAAGTAAAAAAAATCTTTTCAAACATAAGCCTTTTGAGAGCCAGCGTACTTCAGTGTGAAGAAGTAATCGATGAAAGTCCTCGTCATTTTCTTCACACAACTGCGTAAACAACCTAGAATTTAACGCATTGCTACGAATCTTGTTTACTGCTGTTATGACGAATTGGAGAGATTGATGCAATCTGGCACTTAGATTTTTAGCTACTAAATGTTGTCGGTGAATGACGCAGTGAATTGCAATTATACCAGGTACATTTTGTTTTAAATAGCTTATAAAACCGCGATAGCGACCAAACATGGCTGGTGCTCCATCTGCTGCTACTGATACTATATTTGTTAAGGGGATCGCTTTTTCCATGAAATAGTCTTTTAAAACATTAAATATTGATTCGCCTTTAGTATCTGTTGTCAAATTTTTCGCAAAAAGCAATTCTTGATGGATTTCTTGGTCCATAACAAAACAAACATATGCCATTAATAGTGCTTCATTACCAGGTAAAGTTGACTCATCAACTTGAAGGGAAAAATGGTTTGTTTTTAGATAATTACACAAGAAGCTTTCCACATCGTGACTCATTTCGTCAATACGTCTTTGAACTGTGTTGTTGCTCAAAGGAATTTTTTTGAGTATATCATATGCAGGTTTATGTAGAACAGTTTTTAAAACCTCCTCAATGGCTGGCAAAATCAGCTGTTCTCCGATAGTATGAGGCTTTCCTGATTTTGCTATGAGTAATGAAATATTGTAAGACGCCAGCAAACCATCGTCGTCTCTTTTTGATGTTGAAGCAAACATGCTGTCTAGCGTGATTCTCTTCTGAAGTTTTTCTTTCAGTGTTTTAAAGTATGTCAACTCTTTACCTGTTTTATCAGGATGCAGCCTTCTCAGATGATCCTCCAGCTTGGACGGTTTCATAGCGTCGTTGTTTAAAACTTTGTTGCACAAAAGACACATGGGCAAATGTTTGTCTGACAGTGATGGAATAAAGCCGAACTTCAAATAATCAATGCTATACTGCCTACATTTTTTTTCTAGCCTCTGCCATGTTGAGTAGAAATCTGTCGACAAAAAACAAGCTATTTAAATCTCATAAGATAAAAAATTTAAAATTAATTGACTGGAATAAGACCCTATTGAGGCACTTACATTAAAACTAAGTATAATGAAAATTGAAAAAGTATCCGAACAATTCCTACTCCTTTAACACAAAATCTTTAAAAAAACGCCTACATAAACAAAAACAAACTTTAAAAAGTAGGAAATAATTATTTTTTATTATATCTGAAGCATTGACTATTTCTTTATTTGGATATTTAATTTTTTGTTCAAGCATGCAATTAGAGTTTTTGGTCATATGTTTTAGCAGGTATTATCTTTATTTGAAATATTTAACTTAAAAATGCGGCCGAGACCGCAATCTGGATGACTAACTAACTAAAAGTTTGTACTTACTTTCCTTAGGCACTCCTAAACAAGATGTTTTTGATTCAGTTTGATTTGCTTCTGTATTTTGCACTAAATAACGTTAATATTTTTAAGCACTTTTCTTCTCAAAATTCAGAATAGAAATAATCAATGTTTGATTCTAACACTCCTATTTATAATTGCCTAATTTAACATGTCTGTGCACCCCCCCACAGTTTTCAATAAACATTGCAGCCCTCCAGTTTGCAATAAATATTGCAACCCCCGCACCTGCTGTTTTCAATAAATATTTCAGTCTCGCCCCTAGTTTTCAATATATATTGCAGCCCCCCAGTTTTTAATAAATATTGCAGCCCCCCAGGCCCCTTTATTTCACTAACCTCTAGAAATATCTTCATCAGTTTGGATGTTAAAGTAAGGCCCAGACAATTTGCAGGCCTGAATGGTGAGGGTAGTTCTAGTTCTAGCTCCAGTTCTAGTGGTCGGGGAACAGGGTAAATTACCCCACTTTGGGTAAAAATGAAATTCCTGGGGGTAATGGACGGTCATGCTGCCGAGACACAGCCAGGCATGCATATGCATGCCCGGCTGTGTCTCGGCGGCGCGACCGTCCATTACAGTGATTTTTTCCCCCTTCGTTCCGCCCACTCGGCTCTATTTTGTTTTTTTTGAACGGGCATGCCTGGGCTCCGCCGCACCTGTGCACTGCAGCCGTTGCCTGCACGTTCTAAGATCCAGGGAGGCAGGCGGCGGCGGCGGCGAGGGAGACCAGCAGCAGCAGCAAGCAACCATTGCCTGCACGAGCGAGGCAGGCAGGCAGCAGTTTTGCAGAGAGAGCAGCAGCAGCAGCCACCACATGCATGAGAGATGTGCATGAGAGACGGTGAGAGAGAGGTGCATGGCTGGCTGTATGGTGGGGAGGCCCACAGGGAGGGAGGGCGCCCCGGCGTGCGGGCTGGCTGGCAGGCAGGCAAAAGACGGCGGGGGGGCTGAGCCGGGCAATGGCTGCCTCAGCGGACCCAGCGCCCCTCCAGCCAGGCTGCTCTGAAGGCGCCCCGGAGATCGAGCCTGAGGCTCAGCCACTCACCTCTCTCTCACTGTCTCTCACACACGTGGTGGCTGCTGCTTCCCAGCGTCTCCTTTAAAAATCCAAGAAACCCGTTCAGACCTCCCTCCCTCCCTAAACTCTTTAGCCTCCCGCGGCTGTGTAAGTCAGAAGAAAATGCTGTGGAAAGTTGTTTTTATCCTCCTCCTCTCCTTCTCTCCATCCCACCTCTCAAAGCCCGCTGTCCCCACACACCCCAAATGCCTCCCTCTGCACGCTAAAACAGGTGCCTGTCTGCCCTGTTTATGTTGATCTCTTGGGTCAGTTGCTAGAGAGCAAAAGTGGTCTGGAGGGGGGGAGACTGTTAACATTCGGGCAACGCGAGTTTGAAAGGATAAGAGTTCACCCAAAGATTACATTGTCCAGCGGGCTCGGCAGCGGCGGAGGTGGCGGGTGGGGATGGGGTCTTCAGGAGAAGTCACGTGTGTTGGCGGGGCCAGCCCATGGAGCTAGAAGGGCCAGCCTTGCGTTAGCTCGCTCTTCCGGTCTGGTGGTAGCTGCAACCGCAGAGTTGGGGCCATGGCTTGTGTATGGGAGGGGACGGGGTCCTGGGAAATACTTTGGGAATGGGAGAGAGGTTTTGGCAGGAGCGTTGTGCACTTGCGCAGAGGGAGCAGGGGTCTGGAAGGACTGAGTTAATGTTTGAAATGTAGTTTGCCCCCCCCCCATAGAAGCAAAGTTTGCAGATGTTAGATACCCTTCTCTAATAAGATGTGCATGGAGATCCAAATTAGCTGAGATGGCACAGACTTTATCTTTGGAAAGGCACATGGTGTTCACTTCCTTGAAGTTTAGAACAGGATGAAAATGATGCACAAATGTGATAGGTTTCATTGGCCTTGATTTTTGTGAAAGGCCCATTGATCCTTATAAAAAAGGTCAGAGAAATGGGTATATTCCACTCCTGGAATTCTTATTGCATTATTAAGGTATGTTGAAGTTTGACCAGTCATTTCAATCTTGTGAGCACTGCTGGACATTGTGTGTCAGGTGAAGGGGATGACAGCAGCCGCTTCAGGCACTGATACCCCGAATGGGTGTGTGGGGGTTGGGAGAGGCGCCCAGGAGAGAAGCGCTGCATTTCCCATCCTCGCGGAGCAGAAAATGGATGAGTTCCACCTTTCCATGCATTCATTTTAACCTTGGCTAAAGTTGTGAGACGGGAGTAAGGTAGCTCCTGACCATCAGGATGTTGATGAGACGGGAGTAAGGTAGCTCCTGACCATCAGGATCAAAATGTTTGGGGACTTCTGCACTAAACTAAGCTAAGTTAAACCACTTAACTAATTTTAAACTACTTACACTAAATTAAACTAAAGTTTCAGTGTTTTAAACTATTTGGGGACTAAAATACAGTGTGCCACAAAGCTCAGGCATATACCAAGACACACACTAATACTACCTAGTTTCTACTTAGTAGAAACTCAGCTACCCAGGGAGTGACCCTTTCATAGGGAAATTGAGCTACCTTAGGAAGTTAATTGAATTACCTTCTGAGGGCAATTGTGTTATCTGGTTGCCTAGGCAGCAATCAACCTCCATAGTCCAGGTGAGGCCAGCCCCTTTTCAGGCAGGCAGAAAGGAGGAGCTTTCTAGCAGAGGGGGAGGAGCTATCTAGCAGAGGAAGGAAGGAAGGAAGAACTTCCTGTATATAGCAGAGCTTTCCAGCGAGTGGGGTCACGAGCAGCGAGTGCTGTCCTGTGACGAAGTGCCTCTTCCGCAACCAAGTGCCAGATAACAAGCGAGTTACGCATCTGTGTGAGTTAAGCAGCAGGGCGAGGAAGCCAGGGCCCTAAACTCTGCCCTCTCTCTGGGAAGCAGGGCAGCTCATCCCTAAATAAACACAGAGATGGAGCCAGACAGCCAGCAGTTGGGCGGGGGCTATCCAGTGTTTTGCACAGAGTGCCACATGTATGACTATATGTCTCTGGGGCGTAAGTCGTGGGTGTGTCCTCGGTGCAAGGAGCTCCAGGCACTCAGGGAACACGTCTGCTCCCTAGAGGCCTTGGTTGCGGACCTGGAGAAGCAGAGGCAGGCAGTGAGGGTCCATGGTGAGACATCCGGGGACTTGCAGGCTTCGTCCCACCCTCAGAAGGGCAGCTCCTCGGCTGCTGGGGAAAGGAGTCTCATGGCTGGAGGACGTCAGCCTGGAACAGAGGGAATCATTCCCCCAGCAGGGGGCCCTTCTTCCAGTGACAAGCCCACATCCAGTCGCACTAAGGATGCTCCTCGGCGGGAGGGGGGTTGTGGTCTCCTTGTAGTGGGCGATTCTATAGTTAGGAATATAGAGAGGGGGGGTCTGTGACGGATGTGAGGACCACACGGTGACTTGCCTGCCTGGTGCGAAGGTTGCGGACATCATGTCTCATCTAGATAGGCTGGTAAGGAATGCTGGGGAGGAGGTAGCGGTCGTGGTGCATGTTGGCATCAACAATGTGGGGAAATGTAGCCGGGAGGTCCTGGAAGCCAAATTTAGGTTGCTATGCAGGACACTAAAGTGCCAGGACCCCCAAGGTAGCGTTCTCAGAAGTGCTACCCGTTCCACGTGCAGGGCCAGCTAGGCAGGCGGAGCTCAGGGGTCTCAATGCGTGGATGAGACGGTGGTGTCGGGACGAAGGGTTTAGATTCATTAGGCACTGGTGGACATTCTGGGACAAGCCAGGCCTGTACAAGAGGGATGGGCTTCACTTGAACCAAAATGGAACCATGCTGCTGGCGCTTAATATTAAAAAGGTGGCAGAGCAGCTTTTAAACTGATCCCTGGGGGAAAGCCGACAGGAGGCGAGTGGCGTCCGGTTCGGAACTCCTCATCCCTATGGGAAGAGGAGGGTGGAGGAGTACCACCGTGTAATGGAGGAGTAGGAGTATTGTTTATATTATTTTGTTTTATCTGAATTTTATTACCCTTTGTACTTGAATCTGAACCTGGACTTTGTATTTTAATGATGATTGTTATGGCTTTCAGCTAACACAATAAACAATTTTGATTGGGATTGGAGTAGGAAATAGAACTTCAAACCTGAGTGTAAGTGACACTCAGTAAAAATTGTCCAGTAAAAAGAGAGGCAGGGAAAAGGGATCAAAAAAGAGTCTCTCCTTAGAGAACCCCGTATATAGGTGTTATTATGCGAATGCCCGCAGTCTCCGAGCAAAGATGGGGGAACTGGAATGTTTGGTGGCTAGGGAAAAGATTGATATAGTAGGCATAACAGAAACCTGGTGGAATGCAGAGAACCAGTGGGATACTGCAATCCTAGGCTATAAACTCTATAGCAGGGACAGGGAAGGGCGTGTTGGCGGAGGGGTGGCCATCTATATCAAAGAAGGGATAGAATCCAGCAGAGTAGAAACTGAAGGTGGGCCAGACTCCACCATAGAGTCACTGTGGGTTAAACTATCAGGGCATAAGAGCAATGTAATAGTGGGGGTGTGCTATTGTCCTCCCGATCAAAAACTTGAAGGGGACCTTGAAATGAGGAAACAAATCAGGGCGTTGACCAAGAGAGACAGGATTGTAATCATGGGGGACTTCAATTATCCTCATATCGACTGGGTCAACTGGTGCTCTGGTCAAGAAAGAGAGACCGGATTCCTTGACGTGCTAAATGACTGTGCCTTAGAGCAGCTAGTCATGGAGCCGACCAGAGGACAGGCGACTCTGGATTTAATATTGTGTGGTACTCGGGACCTAGTTAGGGATGTAAGTGTTACTGAGCCATTGGGGAACAGTGACCATGCTGCGATTGGTTTTGCCATGCATGTCCAGGAAAGAGTGCAGAGTAAATCTGACACAAGAACCCTTGACTTTTGTAAGGCAGATTTCCCTCAGATGAGGAGGCTAGTTAGAAAGAAATTGAAAGGGAAGGTAAAAAGAGTCCAATCCCTCCAGGCTGGGTGAAGGCTGTTCAAAATAACGGTAGTAGAGGCCCAGAGGAAGTGTATACCGCAAAGAAAGAAGGGTTCAACAAGGTCCAGGAGGGTGCCTGCATGGCTGACAAACGAAGTTAGAGAAGCTGTAAAGAGCAAGGAAGCTTCTTTCCATAAATGGAAGTCTTGCCCCAGTGAGGAGAATAAAAAACAACATAAGCTCTGGCAAAAGACAAGTAAGAAGGTGATACGGGAGGCCAAGAAAGCGTTTGAGGAACGCATGGCTAGCAACATAAAGGGGAATAATAAAAGCTTCTTCAAATATGTTAGAAGCAGGAAACCTGCCAGAGAGGCGGTTGGCCCACTGGATGGTGAGGGAGGGAAAGAGGAGATAAAAGGGGACTTGGAGATTGCAGAGAAATTAAATGAATTCTTTGCGTCCGTCTTCACAGCTGAAGAACTTGGGCAGATACCACAGCCTGAACAGTCCTTCCTAACTAAGGAATTAAAGCAGATAATGGTTAATAAGGAAGATGTTTTAGATCAAATTGAAAAACTACATATAAATAAGTCACCAGAGCCAGATGGTATACACCCAAGAGTTATTAAGGAACTAAAAAATGAAGTTGCTGACCTCTTAATCAGAGTATGCAACTTGTCCCTTCAATCGGCCATGGTGCCAGAGGATTGGAGGATAGCCAATGTCACGCCAATCTTTAAAAAAGGGAGAAAGGGGGACCCTGGAAACTACAGGCCGGTCAGCCTAACATCTGTTCCAGGTAAGATGGTGGAAAGCCTCATCAAAGATAAAATCCTAAAACACGTAGAGGAACAAGTACTGTTAAAAGAAAGTCAGCATGGCTTCTGTAAGGGTAAGTCTTGCCTCACGAACCTTTTGGAATTCTTTGAAAAGATCAACAGGCACGTGGATGTGGGTGAACCTGTGGATATCATATACCTGGATTTTCAGAAGGCATTTGACACAGTTCCCCACCAAAGGCTGCTGAAGAAACTTCACAGTCAGGGAATAAGAGAGCAGGTCCTCTTATGGATCCAGAATTGGTTGAGGGCCAGGAAACAGAGAGTGGGGGGTCAATGGGCAATTTTCACAATGGAGAGAGGTGAAAAGTGGAGTGCCCCAGGGATCTGTCTTGGGGCCCGTGCTTTTCAACTTATTCATAAATGACCTGGAGACAGGGATAAGCAGCAAGGTAGCCAAGTTTGCAGATGACACAAAAATTTTCCAGGTGGTAAAAACCAGAAAGGATTGTGAAGAGCTCCAGAAGGATCTCTCCAAGTTGGGGGAATGGGCAGCCAAATGGCAGATGCGTTTCAACATAGACAAATGTAAAGTGATATGATGCACATTGGGGCAAAAAACCAAAACTTTACCTATAGGCTAATGGGTTCTGAGCTGTCTGTGACAGCTCAGGAGAGAGATCTCGGGGTGCTGGTGGACAATTCAATGAAGGTATCGACCCAGTGTGCGGCAGCAATTAAGAAGGCCAATTCCATGCTTGGGGTCATTAAAAAAGGGGTTGAGAATAAAACAGCCAATATTATCATGCCATTGTACAAATCGATGGTAAGGCCGCACCTGGAATATTGTGTTCAGTTCTGGTCGCCGCATCTCAAAAAGGACATAGTGGAGCTGGAAAAGGTGCAGAAGAGAGCGACAAAAATGATTACGGGGCTGGGGCACCTCCCTTATGAAGAAAGACTGCAGCGTTTGGGGCTCTTCAGTCTAGAAAAAAGGCACCTGAGGGGGGACATGATTGAGACATACAAAAATAATGCATGGAAGGGATAGAGTCAATAGAGGGATATTCTTTTCCCTCTCTCAAAACACCAGAACCAGGGGGCATCCGCTAAAACTGAGGGTTGGGAGAGTTAAAACAGATAAAAGGAAGTACTTTTTTACTCAGCGGGTAGTTAATCTGTGGAACTCTTTGCCACAGGAGATGGTGATGGCATCTGGTCTAGATGCCTTTAAGAGGGGATTGGACGGATTTCTGGAGGAAAGGTCCATCGTGGGCTCTAGGCCATGATGGCTTGTGCAACCTCCTTACAAAGGTGGTGGGCTACTGGTACCGGGTGCAAGGGAGTGGCAACAGGATGCAAGCATCTTGTTGTCTCATGCCTCCCTGGGGCACCTGGTGGGCCGCTGTGAGATACAGGAGGCTGGACTAGTTGGGCCTTTGGCCTGATCCAGCAGGGCTCTTCTTATGTTCTTATGGTTAGATAGTGTCACCGAAGCATGAACATGAAATTGGGTGATTGTTAAAAGCGTATTAGTAACATCTTAAAAGTATAGATGGGTAACATTTCCTCAAATGCAGTCACGTACCATCGTAGCATCAAGTTTAATACATTAAAAATAAAATTGCATTGAAATGAATGGGGAATGAATGGGGAACTCACCTGAAATTCTCATGACCTACCTAGTGGGTCCTGACCTACAGTTCGAGAAGCACTGTTTTATGATATTCGAGTTATTGAGGAGGAGAAGAGGATCATATTTAATTCATTTTTACTTTTGATAAATTTAGATTTAGAGTTAAATATTATATTTAAGCATTTCTAAAAAAATTATATAAAGTTAAAGTACTTCAGTTAGCATAAAGTTAAAGTACTTCATTTAGCATCTATTTCAACTATATTTTAGGAAGCTGAATACGGTGGCCATGATCAAATAGATTTGTATGACGATGTCATCTCTCCATCTGCCAATAACGGTGATGCCCCAGAGGATCGTGATTATATGGACTCTCTCCCATCTTCTGTTGGAGATGATGTAGGCAAAGGATCAGCACCAAATGTTGTCTATACATACACAGGAAAGAGAATTGCCTTGTACATTGGGAACCTTACTTGGGTAAGTATTCAACCAGTTTTTTCTACATTTTTGTATGCAATGATTGCAGTGTGAGTTGATAAGATATAGTACTATGTAAAGTTAGAAGGATTTTGCTTATTTGTTAAATATGTGATTTTGCTAAAATCAGTTAATAAGCGGTATCTTTCAAAAAGTAAAAACTTTAAAAGCAGATTTTGTTTTATCAGTATTCCTTTAATATGGAGCAATTAATCAGTGATTAAGTATATCTAGTGGTGAGCTATACTATAACTCATAGTAAAGGAATTATCTTCCCCTCCCCCAATTGTGATTAAAAATGGGGTGTCAACTATGAATATTTTGCAGTGGACCACAGATGAAGATTTAACTGAGGCAGTCCATTCACTTGGTGTAAATGATATTTTGGAGATTAAATTTTTTGAAAATCGTGCTAATGGTCAATCAAAAGGGTAAGTATTCAGTATTATCCCAGATATTGTTTCATGGATAACAAAAATATGATAGGCTGTATATGTTGCTTGCTGAGAAATAATATGGTCTAAGAGCAGTGTGTCAGAAGGTGGGATACATGTAAATACCTTGTATATACTTGTGTATAAATCATGGATAAGTCGAGGGAACATTTTAGGCCAAAAAGAATAGAACTTGCTATGATCCATGGATGATAGTAAAATCTGGTGTACGTAGGTTATAGAATCATTTAAAAATTAATTCTATAGTTATTGTGAATTAATTGTGACTTATCAGTAATTGTTTTGAGGCAGTAACAGAATATCAAACAAAAAATGGAGATATTCTACTTCTGAGGCATTACAGAAATAGAACTATTTTTCAACAAGAAGGGAGAGAGATGAAGGTGCTTATGGGAGTAGTAGGCTTTGTGAGGAATATAGTCCAGCACTTCTATAGCAGCAGCTTTCATAATTACTACAATTCCCATAAGTGCCTTCACTTTTCTGTTTGTTTGGAGAAGAAGACAAAAAGGGTACCTTTTTGGTTTTATGTCTGTTGGTTGGTGCCTGAGAACAACTACTGGTAAGTAAAACTGCTCCATTTCCCCCTCCCACTTTCTGCTTCTTAACACCACTCCTCAGCTGTTCTTAGAAGCTTTATTTACTATATTGACCTGTGTAAAATCCAATCCATGTCATAAGGGGCAATATTCAGGCATAATTTTTTTTAGCTTATACATTACATGAGTATATATGATAATAAAAATTAAAAACTACAAAAGCTTTTCTGAATGCTGTTGACTGCAGTTGCATAACTATAGTATTATACATTGATTTGGTGACCTTATTTATCATTGCTATGAATGTTGAAGGCTGTTGCTGCTTTTTTAAATACCAGTATCAATCAATCAATAGTATTTATATACCGTTTTTCAATACGAAGTTCACAAAGTGGTTTACAGGAAAATAGTAATAATATTAAATGGCTCCCTGTCCCCAAAGGGCTCACTGTCTAAAAAATGCAGAACACCACCAGCAACAACCACTACAAAAGACCCTATATCGGAGTGAAGATGGACAGTTACTCTCAGATACCACTTGAAAAAGTGCCTCTTTCCCAGTTAGCAGGGATCAGTATGGAGTTTGTGTTAATTCTCAATCTGGAATTCTGCCCAAAACATTTCTATTCATTTTGTTTGGACAATGTGACTTTCTTTTTTCCCCTTATGTAGCCCAAATGGATTGGATTAGGAATGGGTCTTGAGCTAGCATGTTCCCAGTTCCTGATGGTTGGTCTTTCTCTCCCCTTTCCTCTCCCTCTCTCTCCCTCTCTTCTCTCTCCCTCCCTCCCGCCCTTTCTCTTCCTTCTCCCTCTCTCTCCCCCTTTCTCCCCCTCCTCTTGCTCTCTATATCTCAGGGGAAGCAATTGGCAAGTGTGCTCCCTCTTCCATGGCTTTCCAAATTGTGAAGCCAAGGGGGCACCTGGGAGCCTACAGCCTTGGCCTGGGTGAATTCACCCTGGCTGCAGCGGCAGAAGCCTGATGTCCCCTTGGAAGTCAAGAGTATGTGTCATGATATCATGTTGTGACTTCATGACATCATGTGGCGTTCCTGGGGCACATAAAAGCCCTGGTATGCCTCTGAAAAGAAGCTTCCCCCTTTTTTCTTCTTTATTTTAATCCTGAAAATGTCATTTCCGGTTCCAATTTATCTCTACATGAATTGTACTTACCTCTGCATTTTTGGGCATTTGGGGAACCAAACCCTTGTGGATAACTAGGTTTGATCTGTAGTGTAATACCTAAGCTTAGATGTGGCATTCTGTGTGGTGGCAGGCACAAGGAAGAGGCATGAGGGAGAGGCAGGCATGAGGTACAAGCTAGCTTCCATTTTCCTTCATGTGTATGTATGGTTATGATTGTCAATTTATTTCTGCATTCTAATATTGGTTGGATGTTTATAAATGGCTTTTAAAGATTATGATCTCTTCGTCTATTATGTCCAGATTTGCTCTGGTAGGTGTGGGATCTGAAGTATCTTCCAAAAAACTGATGGATCTGTTGCCTAAAAGAGAATTGCATGGTCAAAATCCAGTTGTAACTCCATGCAATAAGCAGTTTCTGAGTCAATTTGAACTGCAGTCAAGGAAAAGTAAGTCGTGTTCTCAGATACTTCCAGTGAAGTAAGAGGGCACACTTCAAAAGGAAATAATTTGCAATTATAAAAGGTTACATATATGTTTAGCTTTAAGTCCTTAGGGTCTGCTGATTTCAGGTTTATTTACTAAAATATATTTTATTATATTTTCTGATATTTGATACTTCTGATAATTTTCTGATATTATTTTTCATGGAAGCATAATTATGAAATAAAAAGGAAAAAAACACTTTCCTTGGAAAAAGTATCCTGTGTATCTGGGGCTAATTCTTGAATTAGGCTAATTAACAAGTTTATACATTTGGTATGGTCTTGCTGGTTGTGGAGAATTAGTTTTAAAAATGTATAATGTTCATACTATTTGTCAAAATCTCTTCCATAAATCATGTGAAATTTAGTCATACAATATTTTTGAATCAGACCTTTCAAATAAGAATAGAGAGAGACTTTAATCTAGCAGAATTTGTGGCCTGATTTGAATTTCGTATGGGTTTTGAGGCTGCATGCAACAGATGCATGCAATAGGATTTCTGAGTGTATCCAAACTCTTGACTGTGCCTATAGTAGCTATTTGCTAACCTAAAATTATTATTAAGCATAAAATACTTGTTTGAGGAATAATTTTCAACTAGAGTATTGCATATCCAGGTATAAATGTTATTGGTAATTTCATGTTGTAGGTTACATACTTTTGTTTCACTACTGCAGCTACACAGTCTGGGCAGATGTCTGGAGAAGGAAAAGCTGGTCCTCCAGGTGGCAGTTCTCGGGCAACATTTCCGCCAAGTAACAGAGGGAGGGGTCGTTTTCCTGGTGCCCTTCCTGGGGGGGACAGATTTCCTGGGTCAGCTGGACCAGGAGGACCTCCACCACCTTTTCCAGGTATATATATATTATATAGTAATTTGCTTCCTTATGTATAGTCCTGTACTGGAGATAGGAAATTTTATTTCTAGGACTTTTTGCTGTATTGCAAGAGTGTTATACTATTTTATACTGAAAGTATCATATATTTGGTACTAAATACTATGTTTTTCGATGAACAACCAGAATTAAGTTTGGACTAAATAAGTTTGACTTAATGTCAAATAAGTTAAATAAGTTTGGCTTAAGTTTGGCTTGATGTCAAAACTCTAAAAGCTGCATGCTATTTCTTTGAAGATTTACATTGGGGAGGTCTATTTCTGCATTGCTATTTTCACATATGGAATATTCAAATTTTCCGTATTTATAATATATAGTTATAAGCTGTAGTTCGCTGGTTCTATAACTTTTTGAATGTTGCAGCCCATTGTGTGCTCTGCAGTGTCACGATGCAGTGCTCAAATATGCCACCAAAAGCCTACTTGAAGTATCTGGAGACTGCCCCAAATGCCTCCTGGATGCAACAGGACATAGTGGAATTTCCAGACCAGAAGTAGCTTCTGGTTGTGTCTGGGAGGCATTCTGAAGCTCATAGAGATCAAGGGAATGAGTCATAGATTGTTATGACCTAAAAGCATCCTCCAGGGACTCCAGGTAAGGAGGAGTCCTTGGAGGATTCAGATTTTTGGGGGGCAGATTTGAGAACTGCGTTATGACCTACAGTTTAGAAAATGCTGTTTTTGTTGCTTCTTTAAAAAGGAAATTGTGTGAATTGTCCATTAAATAAAGTCAATTTAAACGGAGTCTAAAATCATTAAGAAAAATACAAGCAAACATGGGAAGTGTATTTTCTATTTATCATTGTTTCTATTTTCTTGGGGGAAGAGGGGGAAGCCAATGAATTCCTATGGTCCTGACAATTGTCTTGCAAAATTCTTAACAAGTTTTAACTTTCCCTTCAAAAAAATCTGCCAGAATACAGAAGATTTTGGGAAATGTGGAAATAGCCTTAGGCTGCTTCTCTTGAGTAGTTTATTATCTTAGTGCATATTCTTATAATGGGTATTTAAGTACAGAGATGGTGTTGTTATTGCCCTTTTTAAAAAAACCTGTTTTATGTATTTAATATATTGTAAGCTGCCTTCAGCATTTGCTAAAAATTATTTCAAATTTTAAAAATAAGCTAGCGTTTTGGTACCCGGTGTTGCCCGGGTAGTTATTTATCTCAAGATTCTATTGCACACGAAATTACCAAATTACCAATCAGCTCAGCCAATCGTTCCAGCAGGGCGTGGCAGACGTTTTGTTTCGTCCCCTTTCTCGCCCCCCCCAGGTTGAGGGGGCCCCAAACCTGGACTCCAACGGCGTCGGGAGCGTCACCCAGATCCCAACATCCCTCTCCCAGATCCCAACATCCCAGATCCGTTCTGCAGGACTTCTGTTCAGCAGCTGTTCAACACTTTAAAGTTTTCAGCTGCTGGAAAGGATATACTCTGCATGTCATAATCAGAGTGACATCAACAATGACATCATAATAGATTGCATCAGGACACCACATATCAGCTGAAGTATACACACACATATACATACATACGTTCAGGCCCCCTCAACGTTTGTCCCCAGGCCACAAGGTGTCTGCGTGCCAAGTTTGGTGTCGACCGGTCCAGGCGTTGCAGAGCCTATGCGGAACATACACACACATGCACACA
>JAJKFI010011386.1:1548740-1589504 GCA_029204185.1 Lerista edwardsae
GGGGTGCGAAAGAAAACTTCCGCCATGCCCTGCTGGAACTCCCGGACCGATTGGCGCCAAACGCGGCATGCGGAAGCCTAGCAGCCTGGCCAAAAACACTGCGGGGGTCGGGCCCCCCTAGAGCCCCCGGGGATGGGGGTATGCGGGGGTCCCCAAGTGAAAACGCTCAAAAACAGCCAATATCGGCGTCAAATCCGCAGTTTCCGGGGTTGCTGAGATGAGCGTCAACGCTCCCGATGCTGTCAGAGTCTGGGTTCAGCCCCCCCTCGACGTGGGGGGCGAGAAGGGGTGCGAAACACAACTTCCACCATGCCCCGCTGTGACACCTGGACCGATTGGCACCACACGCGGCATGCGGAAGCATCGAGTCCGTAGTTTCCGGGGTCGCCGGGACGAGTGGTGACACTCTCGATGCCGCTGGAGTCCGGGTTTGGGGGCCCCTCAGCATGGGGGGCCAGAAGGGGTGCAAAACAAAAAGTCCGCCATGCCGTGCTGGAACGCCTGGAGCAACGTGCACCAACCCCGGCACGCACGTGCATTGCGGCCTGGCGACAAACACTGTGGGGGTCAGCCCCCTCAGCACCCTCAGGGTGGGGGTCACAGGGGGCCCCATGTGAAGATGGCTGAAAATGGCCAAAATTGGCATCAACTCCGTAGTTTTCGGGGTCGCCGAGATGAGCAGCGATGCTCCCGACACAGTTGGAGTCCGGGTTTGGCCCCCCTCGGTGTGGGGGGCAGGAAGGGGTGCAAGACACATCTGCCATGCCCCGCTGCGACGCCTAGAGCGATTGGCGCCAGACTCAGCATGCGTGTGAGAACAGTTGAAAACGGACAAAATTTGCATCGGATCCATAGTTTCCAGGGTCGCTGTGGTGAGCGGTGACGCTCCCAATGCCTTGGGAGTTTGGGTTTGGCCCCTTCTCAACGTGGGGGGTGGGAAGGGGTGCGAAACAAGATGCCCGCCATACCCCGCTGCGATGCCTGGAGCGATTGGCACCAGACTGGGCACGCGCGTGCCTTGCGGCCTGGCAACAAACACTGCGGGGGTCAGGCCCCCCCAGCAACCCCGGGGTGGGGTGTGTGCAGGGGGCCCCACTTGAAGATGCCCCAAAACAGCCAAAATTGGCGTCGAGTCCGTAGTTTTCAGGGTCGCCGAGATGAGCGGCGACGCTCCTGACACAGTTGGAGTCCGGGTTCAGGCCCCCCTTGGCGTGGGAGGTGGGAAGGGGTGCGAAAGGAGATGTCCACCATGCTGTATTGGAACGCTTGGAGCGATGTGCACCGAACCTGGCATGCGCGTGCCTTGCGGCCTGGCGACAAACATTGCAGGGGTCGGGGGCCCCCCAGCGCCCCTGGGGGTGGGGGTGGGCAGGGGCACGGAAGAGAAAATGGCCAAAAACGGGCAAAATTGGCGTCGAGTCCGTAGTTTCCGGGGTCACTGAGACGACCAGTGATGCTCCCGATGTGGTTGGAGTCCAGGTTCAGGCCCCCGTCGTTGTGAGGGGCGAGAAGAGGTGCAAAACCCATAAACTCTGGAAGATAATTTTGTTACCCGGGCAACGCCGGGTAACAAAAAGCTAGTATATTACTAAATGCCAGTGTACTTTTCTATGCATGTTATAGATAGTTCTGTAAAGTTTCTAGTATGTTTTTCTCCAACAATTTTAATTGTTTAACCTTTTTTTCTTTCCCTCCTTTAGCTGGACAAACTCCCCCACGGCCTACTTTAGGTCCTCCTGGCCCACCTGGTCCACCAGGTCCTCCACCTCCTGGCCAGATTCTACCTCCTCCATTAAGTGGTCCTCCAAATCGTGGTGACCGTCACCCTCCTCCAGTTTTATTTCCAGGTCAACCCTTTGGTCAACCTCCACTGGGTCCACTTCCTCCTGGTCCTCCACCTCCAGTTCCAGGCTATGGTCCTCCACCAGGTCCTCCACCCCCGCAGCAGGGTCCTCCTCCACCACCAGGCCCTTTCCCCCCTCGTCCACCTGGTCCACTAGGCCCACCTCTGACTCTGGCTCCGCCTCCTCATTTGCCTGGGCCACCACCAGGTGCACCCCCACCAGCCCCACATGTGAATCCAGCTTTCTTCCCCCCACCAGCCAATAGTGGCATAGCTACATCAGACAGCCGTGGTCCACCACCTTCAGATCCATATGGAAGACCTCCACCATATGACAGAGGTGATTATGGGCCACCAGGCAGGTGAGTGCTTTTTTCAATTGACAGCATATTCCACTTTAGGACTTAGAGTCTTGATCCATTTAGAGTCTCCATTTGCTCCACGAGCTTGCTGTCACAAGTGTTTCTCAAATATAGAGTCATCATTTCAACATATTTGAATGTCTTCCTCCCCCCCCCCGAACTTCTCTTTTTTGCACCTCTACACTCATCATCAGTTTCACAACAGAGCATGTAGAGATCTTTCCATGTAGTTATTTACACATAGCAATAGGCTATATGATCTTAGGATGGATGCATTAATTCTGTTCTGGCATAAAAGCTGAGTAGAAAAAACACATGTGACAGCACATGAGGAGTAAGGCCAAATACAAGACAAAATAGCAGCTTTTGCCAAATCATATTAGGATGTTGGAGCAAGTGGCGGAGTTGTAATTCCCACAAATGGAATTTGAATCAGTGGGGATTCTTTAATTAAAGATACATATGATGGTCCATGACCTAGTGACTTCAAGATTGGATTATTGTAATGCGCTCTACATGGGGCTGCCCTTCAAGATGGTTTGGAAGCTACAATTAGTGCAGAATGTGGCTGCCTGAGTGGTTATGGGAGCGAGGCAGTTTGTTGAACTGCTGCTTCAGCGACTGTACTGGCTGCCCGTTTCTTGGCCCAATTCAAGGAGCTGGTTTTGACCCAGGTTACCTGAGGGACCGCCTTCACCCTTACATTCTGGCCTGCCCTCTTAGGTCTTAGGTTCCTGTAAGTGCTGCCTTTCTATTCTCCCAAGTTAGGGAGTTGGCGGGATAGGACGAGCCTTCTTAGTAGTGGCACTGAAATTATGGAACTCCTTTCCAGAGCATCTAAGATCTTCCTCATGGCATTTCAGCAAGAGATCAAGACTTCCCTGTTTCATCTAGTGCTTGATGTTGACATGTCTGCCTCTTATACCTCTGCAGCACAACCTACATTGTAAATAACTAGCTCTCCTCCAATGATTTTTTTCCTGTTTTTATTTATATATTTTTTTGCTTCTTGTTTTATCACTTTTATGTAATGTGCTTTCCCCCCTCCAATATTTGCAAGCAGCCTTGGGCATTTGTCTTGGCAGAGGAAAGGTGGGGTAAAAATCTCTTTTAATAGCTAAATAATAAATAAATATTTAGGCCACTCATGTCTGGACTGAATATCTTGGCTAATGAGGGAGGGAAGGAAGGAAGGAGGAGAGGAAATCACAGGATCCTATCCCTCCCTGAAACCTAAAAACAGTACATGTTCCTGAAAAACAGTAATATGTGCAGCAGCACAAAACACATAATTATAACACTGAATTAACTTAGATTAATTCAAAGTATTATATTTGCCAATACATAAGATGGGTACTTGCTATGTAATTGACCATAGCTGCTGTCATTCCTCTTGCATGATATTGGCAGATGCTTATGAAAAAAGCCACATTCAGGAAGAGCCAATACAAGTTGTGACTCATCCTTGAAAGCTATAGTCTCCTTGTTGTATAGGCTCCCAGGGTAGGCTGCCTTGCCTGCTTTTTCCTCTCTCAAAATATTGATTGACTTCATGCTAGTCAGACTACACTGCTCTCATTGGTGCAATACTGGTTAAAATATGTATCTACTTCTGGCTGAATGTGGAGAGTAAACTTGCAGTGTACAGTGTACATATGTAAAAAATATGTACTTTTTGGTAGGAAACTTTTGAATTGTTTTAAGGATTTTGACACTTGAAATAGAGAATGTTACTGGAAGCAGTGCTATAGGAAGTATTACCATAGGTTCTTCAAGGTTTTCTGTGTATTCTAAGCAAGGGAGGGTTGAGGGTGGTGAATGCAGAACTAGACTGCACATGATGTCCAATATTTTCATGTTGACTCTCAACTACAATCCATAATTATATTTAAATTATATATCTTAGGCGTTTCACTGGAAATAACATGTCCTTAAGAGAACAATTACATATGCCATTGTATTGGAGACAAACGAAAAATAATACTCAAAACGCAGGGAGGTATGAATTTTTAGACATTTCCTCTTACGCTAAATCAGCTATGGGATCTTGATTCACTTCTTCCTCAAGAGGATAGCATTGCTTATTACTTTAGTATGCAACAAGCATATCATACTTCTTGTGTTAAACTCAAGGTGGTTGTTGCAGAACATATTGTTAATGTTTGGTAATACTCTTTTATGTTCATTGTAACAAATTGGAAGAGTACATGCTGAGGATTCTTTGTTACATTCATTCACAGATTGAGCAGGCCATAATTCTGTCTATCTCAGTTTTTGTGTTTGAGGCAACATTTATTTAATGATGTGGAAAATGTGTAAACATCTTATTTCAGATGGTGGAAAGCACTGCAGAAGCAGACCATGTAGTTGAAGGTTTCAATGCTGTTTACAAAGCTATTGCTTCTGTGATGGTATACTTTTTTTTCTTTCTAGCTTGAGGTTTGTGCATTATAAAGTTCTGGATTTAGAAAAAGCTTTTTTGTGTTTGTCACATTTCTTAAGACTGCCAGCTAGAGTTGTTAAAACAAATGTACTGCCAACTATTTGAAAATAAAATTTTTAAACTTGTGTGTGTTTGCAGAGAAATAGATGCTGCAAGGACACCTTTAAGTGAAGCAGAATTTGAAGAAATCATGAATAGAAATAGGGCCATTTCTAGCAGTGCCATTTCAAGAGCTGTGTCGGATGCAAGTGCTGGTCAGTATATTCTCTTCAGTGACTATCCGGTTCAATATTAACTACTTAATTTCTGTTGGGACCCTGTAGTACATGAAAACATCTCTTGCTGGAAGGAGTTGGTCTTGAGCATGGTGTTGGAGTCCCCCCGCCTATTGGTGTTGGGGGACTTTAATGTCCATGCCGAGGCCCCGGGAACAGCTGCGGCTCAGGATTTCATGGCCTCCATGGCAACCATGGGTCTGTCTCAAAGAATATCTGCCCCAACACATGAGGCGGGACACACGCTGGACCTGGTGTTTACTGCTGGGCAGGTTGATGATGATCTGGAGGTGGAGGACTTTAAGATCATTCCTCTGTCATAGACAGATCATTTTCTGGTGGGATTTAGGCTTGTTGCAGCCTCTCACCTCCGCAATGGCGGAGGATGGCATTCTATGATCGGCTGATTGATCCAAACAGATTCCTGAGGGCTCTGGGGGATTTTCCTGTTGCCAGAGCTGGAGATCCACCCAGCACCCTGATTGATCTCTGGAATAGGGAGATGACCAGGGCCATGGATGAGATCGGTCCCGAGCGTCCCCTGCCCAGTTGCAGAGTCAGAGCAGCTCCTTGGTTTTCTGAGGAGCTACGAACGATGAAGCGGCAGGGCAGACGTCTAGAGCGTCAGTGGCGAAAGACTTGCGCCGGATCTGACCATACATGGGCCAAAGCCCAGTTAAAATCTTATTCTAGGGCGGTGGTGGCAGCCAAGAGGGCTCACTTCTCTGCTACCATCGCATCTGCAGAGAACCGTCCGGCTGAGCTTTTCCGTGTGGTCCGTAGCCTTCTACATCTGGCCCCCCCTACTGGAGGGGAGAAGTACACGGAGACTCGCTGTGACAAGTTCGCAAAACACTTTGCAGAGAAGGTCGATCAGATTCGGCATGACTTGGACACCGCTGTGGGCATATCTAGTGATGTCCCCGGGGAACTTGTCTGTCCTACTATTTGGGATTCTTTCCAGCTTGTAGAACCTGAGGGTGTGGACAGGATTCTCTGGAGTGTGACACCTGCTGCTTGCCTGCTCGACCCTTGCCCAGCATGGCTAATTAGAGCTGCCCGGGAAGGGCTGGCTGAGTGGACAGGGAGGGTGGTGAATTCATCTCTAAGGGAGGGGGTGCTCCCGCCTGCTTTGAAGCAGGCGATAGTTCGCCCCCTCCTGAAGAAACCCTCCTTTGATCCCACTAACTTAAACAACTTTCGGCCAGTCTCGAATATCCCATTTCTGGGAAAGGTGATTAAGGGTGGTGGTGTCCCAGCGTGAGGGTACTGGAGGAAACGGATTATCTGGATCCATTCCAGTCTGGCTTCAGGCCGGGATTTGGGATGGAGACTGCCTTGGTCGCCTTGGTGGATGACCTTCGCCGGGGAACGGAAAGGGGGAGTGCATCCCTGTTAGTCTTGCTGGACCTCTCGGCGGCTTTCGACACCATCGACCGTGGTGTCCTTCTGGGTTGGCTGGCTAGGTTGGGGCTTGGAGGCACTGTTCTGCAGTGGTTCTGCTCCTTCCTTCCTGACAGATCCCAGAAGGCAGTGCTGGGGGGGGCGCTTGTTCGGCACCCCAACCTCTTAAGTTTGAGGTGCCACAAGGTTCCATCTTATCCCCCATGCTATTTAACATTTACATGAAGCCGCTGGGAGAGGTCATCCGGGGGTTTGGAGTGGGGTGCCATCAATATGCTGATGACACCCAGCTCTATCTCTCCTTTCCCCCTGATTCTAAGGAGGCAGTTGAGGTCCTGGATCGTTGTCTGGAGGCAGTTGGGGGCTGGATATGGGCGAACAAGCTGAAATTAAATCCGGATAAGACAGAGGTGCTGCTGGTCCGGAAATCCACAACTCAGGTATTGGACTATCATCCTGCTCTGAATGGGGTTGCACTCCCTCTGAAGGAGCAGGTCCTCAGCTTGGGGGTTCTCTTGGATCCACAGCTGCACCTGGATTACCAGGTGGCCAGGGGCACCTTTGCTCAGCTTCGGCTGATTCGCCAGCTGCGACCATACCTGAGCTCCGCGGACCTGGCCACAGTGACCCACGCCTTAGTGACATCTAGATTAGATTATTGCAATGCGCTCTACATGGGGCTGCCTCTGAAGACGGTCCGGAAATTACAACTAGTACAGAACGCTGCGGCTCGGGTGGTTGCTGGGGCACATCGGTTTGACTCTGTCAACTGTTGCTTTGGCGACTACACTGGCTGCCGGTTCCTTTCCAGGCCCGATTCAAAGTGCTAGTTTTGACCTTTAAAGCCCTTTACGGCTCAGGTCTGGGGTATCTGAGGGACTGCCTCCTTCCATACAATCCTACCTGTGCTCTGAGGTCATGGGGGGGGGGCCTTTACTCTGCTGCCACCAGGAGAGGTGAGAGGGATGGCGGCCAAGAATAGGGCCTTCTCAGTGGTGGCCCCCCGACTTTGGAATACCCTCCTCTTAGAACTAAGAACTGCTCCCTCTTTGGCAATATTCCGGCAGGGGCTGAAGACTTTTTTATTCCAACAAGCTTTTAATCGTTGACAGGCTGGCTGGTTTTTTATACTCTTTTTTAGGACCCACAGGGCTGGCTGTTTAAACTTTAAATTTTAATTATTTCAATTATTGTTTTTAACTATTGTTTTTAACTGTCAAATACTGTGTTTTTATTGTATTTTCACTGTTGTAAGCCGCCTTGGGTGCCATGGGGCAGAAAGGTGGGGTATAAATTAAATAAATAATTAATAATAATAATATAATCAGTGTATGAGTAGGGTGTGTGTGTGGGTGATATTTTTCCCCCAAAATTTTTGATTAGAATAGCAAAATGTGGTAGTGTGTTTTTATTCAGGTGAATATGACCCTTTTTAAGGCACCATTCTGGCTTCTGGTGCAGCCAGAGGAGATCAAGTTGCTAATCTTCCAATCTGGGAATTTCCTGGGTCTCAATTTAGTGCTCCAGGAGGTTCTGAAAGTTTCTGAGGGGTGGGCCTTCCTATTTGTCTATTTACAGCAGTAAATGAGACTGACGTTATGCCAGCAGAATGAACTAACGCAGTGCTAGTCCCTTAAAAAAGGTGATCTCCAAGACCACTCTGTCTCCTGTCCGTTGTGGGTAAGCTGTATGTGAGACATCTTTTGGCCAAGCTCTCAACCTGGATGTTAGCCCAGAGATTTCCAGGACCAGGACAAATTGGTTTCTGTAAAGGTTCTGCTACTTTGGAACATTGTGCTGTTTTAGCCCATTTGGTAGGACAGTATACAAGGTATACAAACCAAAAACATTATGTGGCTTTCTTGGATCTCAAAGGAGCCTTTGATTCGGTTAATAGATCCGTGTTGTGGGAACTATCTAAGCTTAATATGGACCCAAGGCTGTTGGCTCTTAAAGCTCCACTCTGGATCTAAATGTCAGATTACTTTTACTCAATAAGAATAGCCAGCTCCTAAGATCCCAGTGTATAAGGGAGTGAAATAGGGGTGCACTTTAGCATCCATACTCGCTACTGTCTTTCTTTGCTCACCGTCTTTTTGATCAAGTTGGGTTCTATGCACATTATCACAAGTTAGGCTCTATCTACATCTCAGTATTACTATATGCAGATGATGCCAATATGTTAAATAGAAATTTTGACTAAAGTGCAATAAACCTGAATCAAACCCCCAGAAAACTAAAATTATGGTGTTTTCCAAATCTTGGAGACCCCGTACTTGGATCATAAAAGGAGAAAAAATGGAGCAAGTCAAAAGTTTTAAATATCTGGGGAACCACTTCCAATAATCTCTCTTGGTATACTATCGAAAATTTTTAGCCAGTTTAACCCAATCTCAAAGCATCACCCAATTCTTCTACAATCAGGGTAATTGTTATACCCCCACCACCCTGAAGGTTTTTAATACCAAATTCTTGACACAACTTGACTGATACAGTCAGCCATGCCCTGGAGAGCATCCAGGCAGTGGTTCTCAAACATTTTAAGACATAAGACATAAGAAATTTATTTGTATTGTCATTACACTCACAACTGAGTGCAACGAAATGAGGTGCTCTTCCCCACGGTAAAACTGGACAACACCAAAACTAAAATATACACAATCATCCATACAACAATTGCTTAACAAATATAAATACCCCATTTCTACCAGCAATTTAACTTCCGCAAAAACTTATGACCCCGCATTTAAACTCAATACTGCACTTGGATAAAAACTGTTCTTAAATCTGCTCGTCCTTGCTTTCAATACCCTGAATCTCCTTCTCGATGGTAATAGTTCAAAAAGCTGATGTCCCGGATGGGAAGAGTCTTTCAGTATATTAGATATCTTCCTCTTACATCTATTCTTATACAGTTCTTCCAAAGAGGGGAGTGAACAGCCAATGATGTTTTGGGCCGTCTTGATCACCCTTTGGATTGCCTTTTTCTCTGCCACTGTGCAGCTCATGAACCATACAGAGAGACAGTAGGATAATATGCTCTCGATTGAACTCCGATAGAAGGTGATTAACAAACTCTCAGCCAATTGTTGCTTTCTAAGAATCCTTAGAAAGTACAACCGTTGTTGCGCCCTCCTAATTAAAGCAGCGGTGTTCGCACTCCAAGTCAGGTTATTAGTTATTAGCCCTGGGACTCACTTTTTAGAATGACTATCTGTCCAGGAGCCACTGGAAGTGATGTCATGCTAGACGGGTCATCCTTGTAACATCGGAATCAGCTGCTTTCCTGAGAATGCAGCAATAAGTTGGGTTATTTCTCAACCATTTTCCAATAGCAAAATGAATAGCAAAGAAAAAAGCCTATTTACAACATTGACCCAAGCAAAACAAACATAGCCCTCCCTTTTCCAGCATCTTCCCATATGGTCGGTCTGGCTGCTCTATGGGCTTCGTGATCCACTGGTAGGTCCCAATCCACTGTTTGGATCTTAGGGCAACTCTGGTTTCACCCAGATACATGTCCTATGCTGCTGTGTTTTCGGACACAGGGCAAATTCTTGTGATAACTCGAGCATGGCTATTGACTATCCATTACTGGCTACAAATACATTATAACCCAAAGCCAGGTGGCCTTTTGTATTTAATGTTCTCAGAATCTGGGTCACCAAATGATATAACTTGATCAGAGAGAAAGTTGAGAAAATTGATTTTTCTTTGGACTTTCTGGGTTTGTATTCATATCCAGTGGTCTACAGGATGATCAAGCAAAAATTGTTTGATCTCGACTCTAAACTTATGAGAATTGGCAACCAAGGTTCTCCCCTAACTTTCTCTATCCTGCTTCAGTTTGGACATATTATATGGGATCTTTTCTTTATTATTAGTCTAAGAACGTAAGAAGAGCCCAGCTGGATCAGGCCAAAGGCCCATCTAGTCCAGCTTCCTGTATCTCACAGCGGCCCACCAGGTGCTGCTTTTTGAGACAACAAAATGCTTGGATCCTGTTGCCACTCCCTTGCACCCGGTACTCTGAAGTAGCCTACTACTAATGTAAGGAGGTTGCACAAGCCATCATGGCCTGTAGCCCACAATGGACTTTTCTTCCAGAAATCCGTCCAATCCCCTCTTAAAGGCATCTAGACCAGATGCCATCGCTACCTCCTGTGGCAAAGAGTTCCACAGATTAACTACCCGCTGGGTAAAAAAATACTTCCTTTTATCTGTTTTAACTCTCCAAACCCTCTGTTTTAGCGGATGCCCCCTGGTTCTGGTGTTTTGAGAGAGGGAAAAGAACATCCCTCTATCGACTCTATCCCTTCCATGCATAATTTTGTATCTCAATCATGTCCCCCCTCAGGAACCTTTTTTCTAGGCTGAAGAGCCCCAAACGCTGCAGTCTTTCTTCCCTTATGGTGCCCCAGCCCCGTAATCATTTTTGTCGCTCTCTTCTGCACCTTTTCCAACTCCACTATGTCCTTTTTGAGATGTGGCGACCAGAACTGCACACAATATTCCAGGTGCGGCCTTACCATCGATTTGTACAATGGCATGATAATATTGGCTGTTTTATTCTCAACCCCTTTTTTCTAATTACCCCAAGCATGGAATTGGCCTTCTTAATTGCTGCCTCACACTGGGTCGATACCTACAATGAATTGTCCACCAGCACCCCAAAATCTCTCTCTTGAGCTGTCACAGACAGCTCAGAACCCATTAGCCTATAAGTGAATTTTTGGGTTTTGGCCCCAACGTGCATCCCTTTACACTTGTTTACGTTGAAACGCATCTGCCATTTCGCTGCCCATTCCCTCTTTTGCTGCCCATTCCCCCTAGTCTGCTTGAACTGTGCTATTTCCTTAGCAACGTTTATATTAATGTCATCTCCAGTGGAGGTACAGCAAGACGCCCTAAGCAAAGCAGCTTTGCCCTTGTAATCATGGGTCTCTTGAAACCATCCCCATATAATGTTTTACTGCCAGCGCCTGTTCAGGTTATCTGGACCTTTCTTATCTAAAAGAGGTGGCTTCTTGTATAGCAAATCAGAAATTTCTTCTTAATGATTGTTCAATTGGAATTATGGAGAGGGTTTCAAAGTTCCTACTCCAGGTGGTTCATAAGTATGTTCAGAAGACAAAGTGCTTGGAACTGTTTCTGGCAATGTGACACTAACTTATTTAGTGCCTAGTTCTGATGCATTAAGGTTTTGTTTTTTGGCTTTAGTAACCCTGTTGATTGATAGATTTATTTTGTGCTTTACATGCCAATAACGTTCTTGGTTCTTGGATTATTCAGATATTTTAAGCCTTAAAATGCAGTGTTTTTTAAAACTCTACATTCTCACTACATTCTCCAAGTTCCCATTTTTATTAATTTTAGATGTTTTAAAAGTGCACAAGGTAAATGATACAGGTGATATACTGTCACCAAATGCAGACACAGCATTATTTCTAATTGAAAAAGTAATCTATTTTATTGTCCAGAAAATACCTTAACCACTAAAATGGGGAATTTTCTGTTTTTATTCAGAGATTTAAACCCCCAAAAGGTTTGTTTTGTGTTACACTTCTTTAACAATAAAAATGATTCATATCTAGGAGGAATATAGTAGGCCCTCAGTATTCATAAGATTTCATTCTTGAAACCTGTGAATATGGAAATCTATGGGTTGTTAAACCCATGGATTTGGGCCATCCCCCAACCTCTGAGACTAGAGCTGTGCTCCAACTAAATCAGGAGGCCTTTCTGAGGCCTGCAGAGGCTGCGCATGACCACCTGCAACTTCTGTGGGTCTCAGAATGCCTGTTTTGGGTGAATAATTGTGAATGTTTGTTCCCCTTTCAGTATAGGATAGGGAAACACTTTCTGCCAAAGGGAGCCAAGCTCATCGAAGAAGAGCTCAGTCTCTTCCTCCAAGGATAAATTGGACAAAATTGGGTTTTTCAGAAAATATCACTCTGCTACTTTAGAGAAAAAAGAACAAGGGAAAAGAGATCGCTTGTGACTTTCAAGGAGTATGTAAAAAGAAGGTAGGAGTGCATAATTTTTCTCTTCTTCTATTCCTTTTTTGAAGATGGTAGCAACAAGCATAGCCTTGCTTGTACTTAATGACATGCTATAGTGGGAAGAGATTAAAGTGGTACTCTTCTTTTTCCCATTTCTTTGGAGGAAAAGAGATATTGAGAAAAGAAAATAATCTGCCTTCAGGACAGAAATAACCTCTTTTTAAAAAAAATTATTTCTACCCCCAATTTTATATCTATGAAATGAAGAGTTCACTTTCTGGATTTTGCAGGAAGCAGAAACAACCATGAGATGCCAGCTTATGCAAACGTCCAGCACAAGGGCAAACTGCTTTCATTTTCTGAGTACTCTGCATATGCTACTCAGAAGGGTTAGAGCAAGTATCATAGATATTTGGGGATAAGGCAACAAATTTGCATCTGAAAATTAAAGCTGGATCATATACTCTCTGAGTGTCCGGGCCATTCAAGGGTGCCAGAGAAGTTGAATTGGGCTTGAATTGTGTGGTTTAAAAAAAAACAAAAAACACCTTACTCCAGTGACAATAGTCAGGCAGGCTGCTGCTGGGCCCTAAAGCCTGCCATTTACAAATATAATACAACTGCAGATGGATAAAATTCGTCATGTTCCCTTCCTCTCTCGGGCTATTCCATTCCACAGAAAGAAGGATTAGCACACAGTACTGCACAAGCACCTCAAAACAAAGGTGCTGACTTCACTTCAAAAACTGCGGCAAGGCTCAGATTCTTTCCCCCATTTCCAACAGGCTCCTGGGCAACCAGGTTCCGGAAAGTTGTAGCTATTCCTCACAAGCACCATTCCCCAAGTTTTTTCCTCCCATGTATCTGAGGATTATGGGACATTCCATGATTTTTGTCTGAAAATCTCTTATCTGTAAGACCATCTTACAGGTGAATATCTACAGTAATGGATTTTGACAAGTAACCAGAGCCCAATTCTCTGGATCTGTTATGGTAAGCAACTACAAAAAACATTTTTACACATAGAACACATGTACAGCAGACCTGCACTATCCATAATATGGTGTCTTCACTGGGGATGGGGTGGGGGTGCAATGGTAATAGTCAGAAAGCCAGATGCAAGGGAGTGGCAGCAGAATCAAGTATCTTATGTGCTCCCTGAGGCATCTGGTGGACCACTGTGAGATACAGGAAGGTAGACAAGATGGGCCCTAGCCTGATCCAGGGCTGTTCCTATGTTCCTGTTCCTGGAACCCCTGTAGATAAGAAAAACCGCAAATGTAAAATCCATGGTTTTCGCAAAGCATCTACCTTCTAAACCTGACAGGAGCCTGAGGTCCATAGGCTTTCTGCAGAGGCTGCACATACCCCCCTATAGCTTCTTTGGGCTTCAAAATGAAATCCAGAACCTTATAAAGATGACTTCTGGTTTTTAGCAAAACCCAGAAGTTATCTTTAAAAGGGGTCTGGGCAGGTTTCTGAGGTCTGAAGAAATCTGCCCAGTTAAAGGCAACTTCTGTTTTTTTGTGAAAACTCAAACTCCTTTAAATGGATCCGGGCAGCTTTCTGAGGCTGCAGGAGAAGGTTAATGCGGCTGCAGGTCTCATTAAACTTCCTGGACCCATTTAAAGGCATCTTCCTGTTTTTGCTGAAAATAGCTCCAGGCTTAATTCTGAAGCTCACAGAATGCACCCAGACCCAACTGGCGCTATGCTCCTGTTGGGCTCGGAGGGATTAGTGGCAGAGCAGGTTTGACATCTGCAGATACTGAAATCTGTGGATGTCTAACCCATGGACCCTGTATGAGAAAAGAATTGCTAGACTACAACACTTCTCTCTAATATTTAGCTTTCTGACTGAAGCAGCATTTTTAATGTGCTGGAATTGTCAAACATGTTGGCTTCCCTCCCAAGGTCTCACATGTTGCAGACCTTCACAATTTTGCCAAGCCATTAATGGTTCCTGAGACTGAAGCCAAGAATTCTGCAGTTATAGAAAATAACCAGACAAAAGCCGTGGTGGCTGGATATTTAAAACCCATTTATTTGTTCATTGATGTTTTTTCACCTTCCAGGAGACTATGGAAGTGCTATAGAAACCTTGGTGACTGCAATTTCTTTAATTAAACAGTCCAAAGTGTCTGCTGATGATCGTTGCAAAGTACTTATCAGCTCTCTGCAAGATTGCCTCCATGGCATTGAGTCAAAGTCTTATGGCTCTGGATCAAGGTAACACTTTTTGTATAAAATAGGTTTGGAGGATATAATTACTGTATCTAACTGTAACCAACTTGGCATGACTTTATCAAACCCTAATAAAATTGCTGAGCACATAGAATATGCATACGTGCTCTTTGGGCAGAAAGGTGGTATATAAATTGATAAATATATATGTTGGAAGTAACCACTGAATTCTATTTGGGAGTTCCCCCAAATAGCCATTTAAGGAAAGATGTTACAGTGGATCTTGGTTAACAGCTGTTGTCATTTAAGTCCCCTGGCTAAGTTAGTGAAATTTATGTTTTGTCTTCATCAGCTGGGCTTTGAAAGAAATCTATTCAAAGAGCACATATTACTATCTAAGTACTGATATTAAGCTATTTGATTATTGCTTTTTGCTAAAATAATGTTGGTGAATTGCTTACTTTGATACCTTGAAATTGTAGGTTTAGACTTGAAATTCACTTTATCTTCTTTGTACTGAGGCAGAAGTCTCCAGCCCTTATACAGCAAAGTTAGCACTTTGCTACAAAATACAGGTAATTTTGAGAGAATTAATGAAATAATTTCTTTCAGAAGACGAGAGCGATCAAGAGAGAGAGACCACAGCAGGTCAAGAGAGAAAAGCCGACGCCACAAATCTCGTAGCCGAGATCGTCATGATGATTATTACCGAGAAAGAAGTCGTGAACGTGAGAGACACCGTGATCGTGACAGAGAGCGTGATAGAGAACGAGAGTATCGCCATCGTTAAAAGAGGTGAGCACTTTCACACTTTTGGATGAGGGGTATTTTTTGTACTCATTAATCTGGAATAATTTTATATAATAAATTCTGCTTTTCAAGTTGTATAGCTGCATCCTGTGCTAAACAAATATTTTGTAGTGAAGCAAATTTCAGGTAAATATTAAATAATAACCAGCAATTTCTCTGGTCTATCCCCCTTACTGCATAAATACTGTATAATATTAGTGCATGCTTTCTAATATGTGATATAGGTTCATTTTTACAGTAATTCAATCTGTTTAGATGTTCAAACTGCCAGTGACTACAGTCACTTAGTAGTAAACAATCAATTTGTAGTATTTGAAAGCAGCTAACCCCAATATATGAGGCTTTCAGTAGCTTTGACATACTGTTATCATGCAGGAATATTTGCACATGCATAGACTGAAGGTGAAAATGCCCTGTTACATGACACCTTGAGGCTCAGGCAATTTTCCTTTTAACAAGTCTTGACGGGTGAGGTTACAATCTCAGAACCAGGTGGATCCTAGAAGTCTGCTATACTGATAATGCTATACTGCTATCTACTATATTGATATAAACCACAGTTTGCACCATTAGTTGTGCTCCTCATGTCAAAATTCCTTGAATAAACCACTCTCAATCCTCCACTTCAGTGGTATTCAAACCTTTTAGACTGGGACCCACTTTTAGAATGGCTATTATGTCAGGACCCACCGGAAGTGATGTCACTTCCGCCAGAAATGACATCATCAAGCAATAAGTGATGTCATGACCAGAAATGACATCATCAAGCAGGAAGTGTAACAATAAAATGACACTCCCGAAATGCAAATTGGCATTCATGGACTGCAGCAATCGTACAACCAGGAAGTATCCCTGACAAAAAGCAAGATTAGGACAAAACATTATGTAAGTGAGCTAAAAACAATTTTTTTTAAAACCTCACTTGAAAACATTAACAAAAGGAATATAACAATAATAAGGTCTGCAGTTTCCAAGATGGCCGCTCCCAGCTTTCTGTGACATCAGGTCCCGACCCACAGGTTGAATAACACTGCTCTACTTTTTAAGGCCCACTTTGTCAAAGTTCCCAAACATTCGTTATCCGTGGGAGTTACATTTCCAGAACTCCCACATATAATAAAATCTGCAGGTATTCAATCCCATGGATTTGGGCCACAACTCAACCAGACCTGCGCACCATTTA
Organism: Lerista edwardsae; assembly: GCA_029204185.1. Taxonomy (NCBI): domain Eukaryota; kingdom Metazoa; phylum Chordata; class Lepidosauria; order Squamata; family Scincidae; genus Lerista; species Lerista edwardsae. Next base: position 1,565,246 of record JAJKFI010011386.1, read on the forward strand.
GGTCTTGAGGGGTTTCTGAGTTCTCAGAGGCTGTGTGAGACTACCTGTTGCCACTGCAGGCCTCAGAATTTCCATTACCAGCAAAAAAAAAAAAAAGACTTCCAGATTTCGGCAAAAACTGAGTTGTTTTTTTTACGTCCTTAAAATGCATTCTCAGACCTAGGAGATCTCCATTGCTGAACTAGGATTGGGCTGTGAAATAGCTGGACAGATGTTCAGGTTTGAAGTGGGGAGGGCCAGTATGGACATTCTGATGTGTTTGTCTTTCCTGCTACCTGCAGCAGGTATCTTATACCTTTATTATTTTCCTGGTGTCTTGAGTCACTTCTGCCTAAACTGCCATCTTCTGCCAACTACCACATGCAGAAGCAATGCAGGCAGATCAGAAATTGTTTAGAGCCCTGTTCCTCAAACTATGGGTCAGTATTCCCTCTGCTTACCCAAGACTGTTTACAAACATGGTAAGCTTAATGTTCACCTAATGAAAGACATGCATAATAACAGGGATCAGAGAATTTATCTCCATCGCTTACACATTTCAAACTGTCAGGTGGATCACAAAAAGCATCAAGGCTTTTTGGAAATTAGGTGGCTGATGCCATCTTGGAAGCTTCCTAAGCTTGGTATATAGTATTGTCAGTTCCAGGAACATGGTTTGTTCTTGCTTTCTTCACCCTCTTGCTCCACTGGACCTTATTGCAAGCCAAGAGTACGCAATCAAACTCTCAGCTCATAGATTCTCAAAGTGTTCCTCTTCAAAGTTGAGAGGAAACAGAATGCTCTTTTTTTTAAAAGAGAAAGATTTGTGCGTGTGTGCATTTGGGATTGGGTCTGTGTGAGAGTCTGTGTGAGAAAAACCTTAACTCTTTCCTCTTCTTATTGTATGCAATCAAATAGCATCTGATTCTCAAAGAGCTTCCCCCTAATGTGTGTGTGGGGGAGGTAAGGGAGAAACAGAGCATTGTTGTTTTTAAGTGAAAAGTGTGCATTTGTGTTTACATTTGGGATTGGGTCTGTTTGAGAAGTGTGTGTTCTCTTTTAAAGTTTCTTCCCCCTGTTAAGAGTGTGTGTGTGTGTGTGTGTGTGTGAGAGAGAGAGAGAGAGAGAGAGAGAAGAGTGTCGCTGTGAAAGAGTTAAAAGTGCACCCCCTTCTAAAGTTTCCCCCTCCTTGTTAAGTGTATGTAATCAAACCCATCACCTCCATTGCAAAGCTGAGGTTTTCTCTCTCTTCACCAATGCAAGGGGGCAGGGAGAAGAGTGATTTTTTATGAGTATGTGTGTGTTTAGGACTGCATCTGTGAGAGTTAAAAGTCCATCCCCTCCTTGTTTTCCCCTTTCTATTTATTGTAGTCAGTCAAACTCTCAGCACCTGATTTCTACAGGAGCTCCTTTACAAAGCTGAGACTTGCTACACCAACTTCTCATGATCTCTCTTCACCAATGCAGGGGGAGGGAGTAAAGTGAGTGAAAAGTGTGGGAAAGTTTTTCTTTCAGGAAAGGTTAGTACACTTCTGTTTTTTGAACTGCATCTGTGAGAGAGACTGAGTCATTTTCTCTTCCTTCTTCCCCTCCCTGTTTATTACATACCAGTGTTATATAACAGTTTATTATATGACAGTATCATATGCCTGTGTTACTGTGTAACCTGATGTCTGGTGGAAAGTTGGGAGCAGCCGTCTTGGAAGCTGCAGACCTGACTCTTGCTATTTTTTTTAATTAACAGAATGTTAATGAAACCCTCACAGAATTTTCAAGTGAGGTGTTTTTTAAAGTTTTGTTTTTAGTTAAGTGCTTTTACAAAATATTTTGTCCTGATCTTGCTTTCTGTCAGGGATGTTTCCTGGTTGTACAATTGCTGCAGACCCAAGTTTGCATTTCAGATGTGTCATTTTATTACATCACACTGATGGTACTTCCTGCTTGATGATGTCATTTCTGACAATGACGTCATTTCCAGGTGAATGACATCACATTCGGTGGGTCCTGACACAAGTGCTATTTTAAAAAGTGGGTCCCAGTCAAAAAAAGTTTGAGAACCATTGGCTTAGAGAGATGTGTGCACAGAGAGAAGTGAGTAGATGAGTAGGAAAACCTTTAGAAAAGATTTTTACAAGGTTTATTAGGGCAGTTTCTCACTACAGCCTTTAGGGGGTCTTTGATCTCAGGCAACCACCATTGTAAATGTGTAAATGCAGTTGGTTGTTAGAAAGAATGTTGCTACACATACTATATCCTGCTTTTTTCAAATGTGTCTCTTGGTTTGGTGAAGTGCAGCTTGCAATCCTTCACTATTTTTGTTTTCCTTGAATATATATATGATCCAATATAGATCTATATATAGATCAATACAGATCTACAGCAAGAGCAGGCAAATAACCACTGATGATGTTATACAAACATGCAACTGGGAAGAGATCATGGGGTAGTTTCTATAGCCGTTCTCATTCTTGCATTTATGGAAGATTTCTAATTGTATTTGGCTTTAGATATAAAACAGCAAATTTGAATGCAGAAAAAATCTTTTCCTTGTGTAAGGGCATCTTTAATTTAATCTAGTATACCATTCATCTCTTCATTTCTATCTTAAAGTGTTGAGGCTTGTCAGAAAATATATTTTGCTGTCCTGAGACTTTACTTGATGTGGCACAGATATGTTTCATGCTAGTCTTGCTTAGTATATTTTGGCTGCTACTTTGCTTTACTGTTAGATGTTCTCAACATTCCAATCAAAATTAGAAAAGCAGCTACATCAGATTTTGGACATTTTCCTGTAGGTGCGTAGAACAAACTAGTGATTTCCTTAACTGAAAAATATCCTGAAACTATGCCTAGAATCCAATTTCTAATCACATTATGCAGCCCCCAATTATTATTTTTTTAAACAAAAGCAATCTTAGGCGGATGCAAACTTGATTGAAGGAATTTATAGAATGCAAGAAGCAGTTCAACCTTTCCCTTGTGGGCATTTTCCCCACTAAAAATCTCTTCCACTCCTACTTTTTTCCCCAGCAGAAAAGATACAGTGATCTTTCAAACGAATTTGCATCCTCCGAAGGCTGTTTAGATGTTTTTTTTAAATGAGATACACACAACTGCATGCTTTTTACTTTGACCCTGATCATTTGATTCAAAATGTTCATGAGCATTTTACTCTCATTGAAACCTTCGATTTTTGGAGCACCAAGGAATATCTTTTGTCAAATTTCGTCTCATCAGAGAGATAATGACTTTCTGATAAGATGGAGTACAGACCTCAATACAGTACCCAGTTAGTGTTCATGTCTGTGCCTTTGAAAGGATCACTGTCATTTCTTCTGTCTGGTTATAGCTGTTTTTTTTTTCTGCTGTTCAATCTCTGTGGCCATTTTCTCTATTTCCTTAGTTATGAGTTTACATGTTTATTTCATCCTCCCATTTTTAAAAAAAACACATCAGTACATTTCAATATACACAATTTCAACATTACATATTTTGCTATCAAACCACATTTTCATCAGATATTCTGACTTTTCCTTGAAAATGTTTAGTGAGAGATTTATACTCTTCCTATAAACAGAGTACCTGACTGTTGTTCTATCACCACAGAGCAATGAAAAAAATGGAGAGCGCTAGATTTGTAGACCTGAACATCCAATTTGGTTCATAATCTAGCTCAGTGAACACCAGATAGTTGATAATACTGAAATCTTATGTGTTGGTGGAAGAACTGCAAAACCTTCTAGATACTAAATGAAACATCTATGTTAACTTTTATTTCCACAAGTCAACTCTTTAAGACAAGCATGTTAGTCTTTCTGATTACAGGCATAGTCCTTTTCATAGTTAGAGAGTACTTAACTGTTAATATATGAACTTGCTAACTTTATATCATTTCATCTGTAAATTGGTATTCTGGCCAAGATGATATGCCTGCTTGCCATCACAGTGTCCTTGCAAATTTGTCATAGCACTGTCAACATGAATTATAGTTGTGAGTGCCTTTGAAGCGGTTCTGGTATAGGTATATTAGCTGGATCCCTGTTCTTCACTATGGTATGTTTGGGGTACGGGGCGTGGGGAGAGCTCATCTCCTTATGTGAGGCTGCTCCTGCAGGCAGTCCTTTTGGTCTCAAGAGCTGTGCCGTACCCTGCAGCTCACGAAAGAGGTCTGAACTCCTAATGAGTACTGGGCAGAGCCCAGCAGATTGTGAGCCTGTAAAGAGCCTGTGAAGGCATAAGGGAGGGAAGCAGCCTGGATTGGGATGGGTTGGTGAGGAGAGACACCTCATCAACTCCACACACCTTCAGTCTTTAAGAGGTGAGAGCCTGCCTTGTACTGAGTGCAGTGGAATCAGTGAGGAATGTCATTGCTAGTGAGAAGATCTTCAGGTGTTATGTACAGCAACTACAGTCAAGAGAAAATGTCTTCTGTGAGGGAAGGTAGCCAGTACTCCTCCCCAGTACTACTCCAGCCAGTACTCCTCCCCAACTGTTATATCAATAGAACACAGGGAGAAAGCAGAAAGGTTCGCCAAAATCTTGGAGTAGCAGAGCTTTGCATTGAGCCAGAAATACAGTTCATTTTACTTTTTAGAATGAACTAGTAAAATGACTACTGTTTTTCTGTTATTTCCCTGTTATAATCTCTTGCCATACCAATTTAAAAAGGATTAAAAGGGGCAGCTTGACCTAGCAGCCATGGAGTAGCCATGGAGACTACAGGCCTCTGAGGGAGCAGCATAGAAGAAAAGCAAGTCAGGCCTAAGTAATAGAAAGGATTTTATAATTCACCCCGAATTGCTACTTTAGGGGTTGATTAGGGTGAAATATTGAATGATGTTTTTAATCACTTGTATGGGTCACCTTTGTAAGCAAAACCCAAGTCAATATCTCACTGGGCTACAAGATACTGAGAAAAACACATTTTACTCCCTCTGAGGTTAAACTTCTAAAATTCCTAACGTTTCCTAGTCTTATGAATTTTGGCTTGTCACAGGTTGGGCAGGACTCTTCTCGTTCCAACGCTTCCAAAGACACCAGTACAGCTCCCAGGGGTCTTTGCGGCCAGCTCCTTCTGGGGTCTGCTGTCCTAGGATGTCTCAGTCTTGGAGTTCCACATAGAAGAGGCTGGCCCTGGGGGCTAAAGTCAGGGATCTTTGCAAGCGTCCCCAGCTGAACAGTAAGAGTTGTTCATGCAGAGGACAGCGCAGGCAGACACCAGATCCAGCCCTTGGGGGTGGGGATACCAATGGTAATTGTTCGATGTGGGCAAGCAATACATTGTGGCAAGGGTATCCTTTGCATGGTCAATGTACAAAATATTGTGAATTGCAATCAGGTAATCTGTTTTTCTATTTCAGGTAATTAATTTAACTATTTTAAAATCAGTTATAAATGGAATATTTTCAGATCTTTTTCTTTTTGCGAAAGAAGAAACTTGTTTGGAGCAGATGACTTATAGGAAATTAACAATTGCAGTATTTTTGCCACTAATGAAAAAAAATGAGTGAAACTATACAGTTTTGAAAATAACTTTCCTATGGTTTGATTTTTATTTGATAAATTTCATATGATAAAAAATAGCTGTGTTAGCAACCTCAAATTGAATAACTCTCACAAGTCCATCTCAACTTGAGGTTGGTTTTTGTGAAATGGGAATTAAATAAAGGTTGAAATTATTTTAGAGAACAGAAGAGAGATCCGGAAAGAGTGAAGAATTCCCTTGGTCTCTTGCTTGTTAATCCAAGATAAACCAGGTAAATAAACTGTATTGTGGCTGATGGAACTCTATAGTGCCTTCCAGATATCCGATTCATGCTCATTAATAATCCAGAATATGTATTTTGCCACCCAATTAACTAGCAAGGTCAGTCCTAGGTGATTTTTAGATAGCTTTAGGTAGAATGATAAATAATTGAATATGGCTATTAGGAATTTCATACTTTTTGATAGAAGTTGCCAGTGGAAAACTGGAAGTTTCTTAAAGTGAGTGCAGAGTCTGATTAATGAGTACTGACTGAATTTCTTGTAATGTAATACAGTAGGAAGTCTAGAACCATGAATCAGAGAGTGTACAATAGATTTGGCATGGCCAAGAGCTTCTAGACATTTCTTGAACAGCAGTTCACCATGCAACATAGCAGAGCTTTGTTGTATTTGAAAGAAATTTTAAAAACACTTTGCAATATGGCATGGGAGCTTGCTGTTCAAAGGAAATAATCCCACTGAGCATCTGCAAACTTCGTTAGTTAAAGAAAACAATTTCTAATTGAAGTTTTGTAATCCAGTTCACAAGATTTTGCAAGTGAATATGTTTGATTTTAAGTTGTTATAACTCACCAAATCAAAGCAGTTTGACCTGACAGCATTGTGGCTGATAATGTATACAGTAAAATGTTTCTTCCACTTATGTTAATTCGGGATCTGCTGTTGAGTTTCAAAATCAGCATGAAGGTAATGTACTTGTGTTTAAGTTGAGATCATGAACACGTCAAGGGCAAGTTTTAAGGCATTTTGCTACTACCCTTGATAAGTCAAAGGTAAAACTTAGGGGTCTATGCATAGGGACCTACCTATGGTAGGTCATTTGTCAGGATCTGGCATCAGGTAAAATTAGACAAAATTATCTAATTCATAGATAATTTTGTCTGATTTTACCCTATGCCTGATCCTGACAAATGACCTACCAGTAATTGTTACTGAAGATCTGTACAGTCTACCTATTTATTGAAGAAAAGTAAAATTATAAGGTGTGTTTTCGTTTAACACTGAATACTAAAACAAGCCTTTTAGTTAGAAAGTTACTTGTTGCTACAACCTAAGAGATGTTTAAAGTGAGTCTAAATGTCTTCTGGAAAACTGAAGAGTCTGATTCTTTATCAGTAGAGGCTGTTTTGGGTTTTTTGTGTGTGGCGGTGTTATCCTAAAAAGAAAAATAGTGCTGATAACTGTGATATCTTTTTATTCCAAATTAATATTTCGATCAATTTAAAAAGCACTTTTATCAAATGTAATCACTGTCATATAAATGGCATACAATCAACCCTGGTTATCCACTAGGGTTAGGTTCCTGGAAAAACTTACTGATACAGAGTTAGCGGATACTGAATCATTGAGCCTATGAGAAGTATGGGGTTAGGTGCAAAGAGACCTTCTTCACCATACATTTTATGGACATTATGAACCTAAATCTATTGTAATACAGTACTATATGTTGTTGTATTGCATATACTGTGTAATGTTCTATTTTTCTCTATTCTATATTTTAAGGGGAAAAAAAAACAGAAGATCAGCAGATGAAGGTGCAGTACAGCTTAGGAAAAATAAATTGCTTGCTTTTCCAAGCAGAATTTTTTCTAAATTATAATGCATTGCTGGCACTCCACCTGCCATAACAGAAAAAACACAAAATACAAAAACAAACACATAGAAAATAAGCAGATGAAGGTGCAATATAGCACAGAAAAAATAAATTCATAGAAAGCATTGCTTGGTTTTCCAAGCAGATTTTTTTTAAAAAAATAAAATAGTGCATTCCAGTCACTCTACCTGCCGTAATACTGTAATAACACAAAATTGGCAAAGAAAGAAAGAAAAGAAGCAGGTTCAGGCAATGTTGTTTTTTTCTGCATGTACAGAGAAAACATTGCTAGATTTTCCAAGTTTCCCCAAAGTGCAGCACAACACTGAGAAACAGTCATAATAAAATTGGCTCTCACCTGAAATAGAACACATCACAGGAGGACTTTCCCCTTCAAAAAAGCTCTGCAAAAGGATTCTGCAGGGCAGAAAGCCCAGGAACAGAGGAGAAATGGAGCAATGGACACAGCAGCAGGCCCCAGGACATTTAAGGGAGTGACAACAAAGAGCAAACAGCAGGGGAAGAAAAAGACAGATCAAGCCAAGAGATCACTCCCTCTTTGCTTTTCTTCACTCGTGGTTTGAAATTTATAGTCGCTCCCTTGGTTATCAGCTGTAGCTCAGAAATTAGCTGGCAGATATAACCATAGAAATAAAACAGACAGGTCACACACGCACACCCAGAAGAGCACAACTACTTGCAGTGCAATCCTATGCATTTCTACTCAGAAGTAAGATCTATTGTGTTCAATGGTTCTAGATAAGTGTGCATAGGATTGAAGCCATAGTCAACTACTAGAACTGCTTGAATTAAACTTGCAGGAGCCATTTAAGATTTGCATACTGCACTTGTATGAATAGAATAGAATTTTATTGGCCATACATGGAATTTCACCATACATAGAATTTTTCTTCGGCCCAAAAGTTCTTACATATATCTTAAACTAATAAATAATACCACCCCATTAACAAACCCCCACTAACTCTAAACTTATCAAATCAAAACCAAAACTTATCAAATCAAAAACTACTCATTGTAATTGTTGTATGAACAACTACAATGAGCCTAATGCTGTCAAACACAAACAAAAACATAGAAGATATCACCTTGAAGCAACAGAATTGAACATAGCGTTAAATTGCCGTCGGGGAAAAATGCATTTTAAAGTGCAGGGGGGAAAAACACCAGCATATGAAGAAACCATTAAACCTTTTGCTTACTTATGAGTAAACACGAGCTCAGTTTTGCTGTCCATAAGGTTCAATACATTTCTCAGCTTAGAGGGAGAATTTCCTTCTCATGTAGTAGCTCAGTTTCACTTTCCATAGGGCTCCATGCATTTTCCTGGGCAGCTTCTGAGCATTCTCAGAAGATTCTGCAGCCTGCCTTACTCCACTGGAGTTCTAGGGTCTTATTCTGCCCACCATGTAATTCAATACATTTACTATATTAACCTATATATAAGATGATGTCAGGCAGCGATGGGATCTACAAATGAATAAGGGGAACGCTGGGCGGGATGTGGGCAGGACTTCCGCTTGAGTGGCAGCCCGTCCGTAGCGTTCCGCAACTGCCCTGGCCTAGGGGGGGCTCCTGCTCACCACGGGGAACATGTGAGGGTCGCGCCAGGTGCCTGGGCGAGCAGTGGGAGGGCGCGCTAACCGGGGGCAGCCCCCCAAGGCCAGAACAGCTGCGGAACGCTACGGATGGGCAGCCAATCATGCGGAAGCCCCGCATAAGTCCCACCCAGTGTTCCTCTTGTTCATTTGTAGATCCCATCGCTGATGTCAGGTTTTCTGGGAAATTTTAAGGCATAAATTTATTGACATATATATGAGTATATATAATAACCTATATAACCGATTGTACAGTATAAGTATTGTAAAGTAATTAGGAGCTTTTTGTCTTGTTAGATTACATTTTTCTTGACTACTTTCAGTGGTGACTTGCTCAAATAGTAACAATAGTCATCCAAATTGAAGAGTTTTTATCACAGTCTGGTTTTTGTTGTTGTTGTTGTTCGTTTTGCAACAAGTAGTACTTTAGTTCAGGTAAATGTTCAGGTAAATTAACTCAGGTAAATTTAGAAATGAGGACCAGGCATATAAAATTATCATTGCTTACTAATGTACACAGATTATAACTATAAAATGTGAGGGTCTTGCTTTTAAAAGGAATTCATTTGAATGAATTCTAGAATATGGAGATTTGAAAGACACCATATAATTTGTGACAAACCCAACTCCATCTTTTGGTTTTATACTGCCTGCAGTTTCAGTGAGGTTTATTATTCTACATACACATTGATATATATTAATGTGGTTATATAAAAAAAAATAAACAGCATTAAGCTTTGATGTCAGATTGTCCAAGTCTCTAAATGTTTATTGGAAGGAGATACAGTATAAATGGAGTGACATTACATCACTGTAAAAACAATCTGCTCTTTAATTATCTTTGATATCTGTGAGGTAAAGCTTGTTTATATAAAATGGCATCTTCAAATCCTAAGAACATATGATATGTTTTGTATATTCTAATTCCTCTATGCAGGAAGAGACTGAAGGAACAAAGCTGATTATGGAAAAATATTTATATGGAACAAATATTTATAGAATTCACAATTTGTCAGGCTTATTTTGCCCTTGTTTGACAGATGCAGGTTTTATTTAGATACGTTCTATTGTGCAATTAAACATTCTATATGTGTTCCAATAGTGTACTACACTAGCTGTTTGTTACCCGGCGTTGCTCGGGTAAGAAAATGATCTTCCAGAGTTTATGGGGTTTGCACCTGTTCTCACCCCCCCACACCAAGGGGGGCCGAACCCGGATGCCAACTGCGTCAGGAGCGTCCCTGGTCACTGAGGCGACCGTGGAAAGTATGGACTCGATGCCAATGTCGCCCGTTTTTGGCCGTCTTCACTTCAGGCCCCCTGCGCACCCCCCCGGGGGCACTGGGGGGGGCTGACCCCCGTAGTATGTGTCATCAGCCCGCAAGGCACGCACGTGCCAGGTTTGGTGCACATTGGTCCAGGCATTCCAGCACGGCATGGCGGACATTTCGGTGTGCACCCATTCTCGCCCCCCCCACGGCGAGGGGGGCCTGAACCCGGACTCCCACTGTGTCGGGAGAGTCGCCGCGTGTCTTGCCGGCCTCGGAAACTACGGACTTGACACGGATTTCGGCTGTTGTTGACCATTTTCACGTGGAGACCCCCGCACCCCCCCAGGGGCACTAAGGGGGTCTGACCCCCACAGTGTGTGTTGCCAGGTCGGAAGGCGTATGCGTGGCAGGTGTCGTGTCGATCGGCCGAGGCGTGCCAGCAGGGCATGGCGGATGCTGTGTTTCTCACCCCTACCCGCCCCCACGCCAAGGGGGGGCGAACCTGAGCTCGTTCAGCCTCGGGAGTGTCGCTGCTCGCCTCAGCGACCCCAGCAACTACAGGAGTGACGATTGTGTCCGTTTTGGACCGTTGTCATGCGGGGGCCGCGGGGGCCCCCTGGGAGTGCCAGGGGGGCCTGACCCCCAGAGTGTCTGTCACCAGGGTGGAAGGCACGTGGATGCCGAGTTCAGTGCACATTGCTCCAGGTGTTCCAGCCGGGCATGGTGGATATTGTGTCTTGCACCCCGTATTGCACCCCATGCTGAGGGGGGGCGAACCCGGACTCTGACGGCATCAGGAGCATCGCTGCTCAGTCCGGCAACACCGGAAACTATGGATTCGACGCTGATTTTGGCCGTTTTCAACCGTTTTCACTTGGGGACCCCCACGTACCCCCACCCCCGGGGGCGCTATGGGGGTCTGACCCCCGCAGTGTTCGTCGTCAGGCCGCAAGGTGTATGCGTGCCACGTTTCGTGTCGATCAGTCGAGGCGTCCCAGCAGGGCATGGTGGACGTTTTGTCTTGCACGCCTTCTCACACCCCACGCCAAGGGGGGGTGAACCCAGGCTCCAACGGTATCGGGAGCTGCGTCACTCGTCCCGGCGACCCCGGAAACTATGGATTTGACACCGATATTGGCCATGTTCGACCATTTTCACACGGGAACCCCCACATACCCCCACCCCTGGGGGCGGTAGAGGGCCCCGACCCCCGCAGTGTTTGTGGCCAGGTTGGTAGGCTTCCGCATGCTGGGTTTGGTGCCAATCGGTCCAGGCATTCCAGCAGGGCATGGCGGACGCTGTGTTTCGCACCTCTTCTTGCCCCCCACGTGGGGGGGCTGAACCCGGACTCCAATGGCATCGGGAGGGTCGCCGCTCATCTCGGCGACCCCAAAAACTGTGGATTTGACTCCAAGTTTGGCCATTTTTGACCGTCTTCACGTGGGGACCCCCCCGTACCCCCACCCCCAGGGGCTCTAGGGGGGTCTGACTCTCGCAGTGTTTGTCGCCAGGCCGCAAACTATATGTGTGCCACGTTTTGTGCCGATCGCTCCAGGTGTTGAGGAGCCTATTCAGAACATACACCCACACCCACACACATACCCACGTCCATTTTTATATACACTGCTCAAAACAATAAAGGGAACACTTAAACAACACTATGTCACTCCAAGTCAATCACACTTCTGTGAAATCAAACTGTCCACCTAGGAAGCCACACCGATTGACAATCAAGTTCACATGCTGTTGCACAAATGGAGTAGACAACAGGTGGAAATCATAGGCAAGTAACAAGACACCACCAATAAAGGAGTGGTTCTGCAGGTGGTGACCACAGACCACTTCGCAGTCCCTCTGTGTTCTGGCTGATGTTTGGGTGACCTTTGAATGCTGGCGGTGCTGTCACTCTAGTGGCAGCATGAGGCGGAATCTGCAACCCACACAAGTGGCTCAGGTAGTGCAGCTCATCCAGGATGGCACATCAATGCAAGCTGTGGCAAGAAGTTTGCTGTGTCTGTCAGTGTGGTGTCCAGAGCATGGAGGTGCTATCAGGAGACAGGCCAGTACACCAGGAGACGTGGAGGAGGCCGTAGGAGAGCAACAACCCAGCATCAGGACCGCGACCTCCGCCTTCGTGCCAGGAGGAGCAGGAGGAGCACAGCCAGAGCCCTGCAAAATGACCTCCAGCAGGCCACAAATGTGCATGTGTCTGCTCAAACGGTCAGAAACAGACTCCATGAGGGTGGTATGAGGGACCGACATCCACAGGTGGGGGTTGTGCTGACAGCCCGACACCGTGCAGGACGTTTGGCATTTGCCAGAGAACACCAAGATTGGCAACCTCGCCACTGGTGCCCTGTGCTCTTCACAGATGAAAGCAGGTTCACACTGAGCACATGTGACAAACGTGACAGAGTCTGGAGACGCCAGGGAGAACGTTCTGCTGCCTGCAACATCCTCCAGCATGACCGGTTTGGCAGTGGGTCAGTAATGGTGTGGGGTGGCATTTCTTTGGGGGGCCGCACAGCCCTCCATGTGCTCGCCAGAGGTAGCCTGACTGCCATTAGGTACCGAGATGAGATCCTCAGACCCCTTGTGAGACCATATGCTGGCGCGGTTGGCTCTGGGTTCCTCCTAATGCAAGACCATGCTAGACCTCATGTGGCTGGAGTGTGTCAGCAGTTGCTGCAAGATGAAGGCATTGATGCTATGGACTGGCCCGCCCGTTTCCCCAGACCTGAATCCAATTGAGCACATCTGGGACATCATGTCTCGCTCCATCCACCAGCACCATGTTGCACCACAGACTGTCCAGGAGTTGGCGGATGCTTTAGTCCAGGTCTGGGAGGCGATCCCTCAGGAGACTATCCGCCACCTCATCAGGAGCATGCCCAGGCGTTGTAGGGAGGTCATACAGGCACGTGGAGGCCACACACACTACTGAGCCTCGTTTTGACTTGCTTTATGGACATTACATCGAAGTTGGATCAGCCTGTAGTGTGTTTCTCCACTTCAATTTTGAGTATGAGACCAAGCCCAGACCTCCATGGGTTAATAAACATGATTTCCATTGATATGATGATTGTTGTGTGATTTTGTTGTCAGCACATTCAACTATGTCAGGAACAAAGTATTTAATAGGAATATTTCGTTCACTCAGATCTCGGATGTGTTGTGTAAGTGTTCCCTTTATTGTTTTGAGCAGCGTATATAGATTATAGTCTTGTCTACATTATAGCAGTATTCTTCAACCTTGGGGGTCAGGACCCCAATGAGGTCGCAAAGCCTCAGTTGTGGAGTCTCAGCAACTTATAAGAATGAAAAAGGTATAAGACTACTAGAGCACCACCAAGTAAAGGAGGGCATCTCATGTTCCCCTTTAGATAACGGGTGATTGTGTCCCAGTCCTACTCTAGTTCTTCATAATTGTGCTAAAATAGCTTTCACTAGTGCCCGGCTTCATGGTTACTTTTTCTCCTCTCTAATAAGAATAATTAGTAACACTCTACAGTTCTTGGAGTGGGAAGTAGGCAGTGATGGGGTGGGCAAATAGGGTCCTGAGAGGGATGAGATCAATAGTGGGGTCTTCAGTGTCATATTTTATATATTTCTATAATGGGGTGAGCATGAAAAAAGTTGAAGACCACTGCATTATATTAGACTATACTTAACATTATTCTAAACAAATATCCATAGCCATTGAATATTAAAAGTCATGGTTTGAGTTTTACCTTTGTGTACACTTCTCTTAAATTAGACTTTTAGTATAGGTTCTAGCCAGAATTTTGGCTCTGCTACTATCAGCCTAGCAATACCACAGTGGTTATGTCCAGGTAGTGTAGTATGAAGCTTCAACTGAAGTATACTGCTACTGGCAATAGAAATGGCACAACTTTCTTAATGAATAGAAGCGAGTTAGAACATATTAACATATTCACTTCTGAATTCTTTTTGAGCTGCACTGTAAATTTTTTCTACAGATTTTTTTTTATTAATCATAATGCCATCCACACATACCATTTTCATAGAAATGGGTTAAATTGATGGTACTTATCTCAACTAGACATCCCTTTCAAGCTTTCTTGTTTGCTTTTGCATGATATAATGACTGATGCAAAAGTAAGAGTTTGCATGTTTTAGTATGATAGTGCTTGGTTAGTTCCTTAATGTGCTTTGACAGTGTAATTTTAGCTATTTGGTTTTTTGACTGTGTTCATGGAATTCTGTATTCGTTATTGCCATCAATATGAAAGAAAAAAAATGTGAAATTTTTAATGTGTCTGTTTGTTTTGTACTGGTCTGCTGGAAATCCAAGCAACTAATGTGCAAATACCCAGAAGATCATTAACATGTTTTGTGTTGGACCTTGTACATATCCAAAACAAATGTTGACAATGCATTTTCATCAGAATATGTCACACCATAGGACAGCTTTGAACTTGAAAACTTAAATCATCAGATAAGATGAGCTATGCACTCTTTTCATAACTTATTCTACATAGATTATCTTCTGTGTAGGGAATTCATACTGTTTTAACTTGTCATACTCTGGTTCCTGTGTGTATTCAATATAACAAGTGAATCTGAGTTTTTAAAATGACAGAATGCTACTATCTGTGGCTATTTCATAAGCTCAGGGTGCTATTGACTTAAATGATGAAGCACCCTAATCTATTTTTATGAAGTTTTAGCTCCATTTGACATCCCATTTTCTTGTATTCGGTTCTCAGACCACTGTAAGCAGAATTCTTTAAAGTTCGAAGAGTAATTTTCAGAGTGCAGATTCTGAAACAATGGTGTTAGCCAAGTTACAATTGCTACTTGTATGGAAAAAAGAAGAAGAATGAAAGGTGTCCTTTGTGCATTGAATGAAAAATATTGTTACGTATTTGTTTGCGTGTTCCTGTTTGGTGAGAAATTGATTGAATGCTTCTATTCACACATTCCTTGATGAATGCAGAATGTGTGAGAAGTGGGAGAATGTAATCACCTCTTCTAAGTCTAGTTTAATGAATAGGATCTAGGTACATAGATCCAATTTATGAAATCCTAAATCTTTAATCAAGGGAAAAGAAAAACAAATTGCTGCAGTTTCACTCTTTACTGTTCATATACTTTGCACGCATTGTGGAATGGGAATAAAACAATGACATTATGTATATTATGCTTTATTTTCTGCTTACTGTTCTGTTCGTTCTAATGAATCCTAGTTTCTAAAATGGCCTAGATAACAGCTATGCAAAATGTCTCCATGTATATAGATGGGAGGGATGAATTACACACATGGATAAGTTACTATTAAGACACAGATATATTGAAAACAGATGAAATTGTTGCAAAGAATGGTTCAATTTCTAATACATAGCAACATGTGTCCCCTCCTTATACAATCCAACCCCCTTCCCCAGTATTTCACCTATTTTTGGGTAGCACTTTAAGCAAAGCATTCCTCCTAAGGGGGGTGCATTGCTATTCTATTTGAAAACTTCACTGTAAGGGGTCACTTGTGCTCCTTTTTTTGGGCTGGCTTTCCTGTTGCTGTTTGGAGTGGTTGATAAGTATGTCTTTGCACAATAAATACTACATCCTGCAGATATGATTGCTATTTTTGGTAAGCTCTTAGTTTTATTTTATTTAAATGTGTAACTGCATAGTGAATAATAATTCTGTGCATGTGTTAATAATTTTGTGATTAAACTGTACTGTGGGCTTTGTTAACCCAGTTTTCTGCCTCTGTTTTGCATAATCACTAGTTGTAAGTACAACTACCGTTGTTCTCTAGTCACACAATTAATGTGGAATTGCTTAATTGTGGGGGATGGCTGTAAGAGCCATGTGTTTGGCTTAATCAGCCAGTCTAAATGAAAAATATTTAGAAAAAGTGGAGTGCACTAAATTTATCTTACTTGTTGTGGTTTGAGAATGAATTGCTTTTCTAAAAAGAACAAACGTCTTGATATTCCCCTTGTTGTAGTCCAGCTTCCTTTAATCTACATCATGCCTAGGCATGAAAGTTATTTATAATCTAAAACAATATAGTTTCTGCCTTTAATATTACAACACAATAAATCTATGAATTCCATTCTAAATAAGAAAAAAACTACAATAATTGGAGTAAATGGAAATATGAACCTGATTTAGGGCTTCTGAACTATGATTCTAATTTAGGCAGCTCAACCAACTCTATTTAAACTATACATGGTTTATGTAGGAACCATGATCATTTGGTTGGATATGGATATAAAAGTGTGTGATCTCATTCCAGTTCTGAAATCTGTTTACATCTGCATTTGTCCTTCCATGGTGGTTATGATTAGGCAATGTTCGAATACTCAAATTAGCTGTGAGGCTTTTATTGCTATTTAGTGAAGTCATTGTACACCTCTCTTTTACTTGTAAGGGCCTCATGTGGCACAGTGTGGTAGGCTGCAGCATTGCAATCAAAACAATCCTGAATATTGGCAGAAATCAGGCTCTGAGGTAGACAGCTCAAGGTTGACTCAGCCTTCCATCCTTATAAGGTTGGTAAAATGAGTACCCAGCTTGCGGGGGTTAAATAATTGGGAAGGCAATTGCAGACCACACTGTACAACTATCCCTAGTAAACATTGCAACATGACATTATCCCCATGAGTCTGTAATAACTCGGTGCTTTGCACAAGGGACTACTTTTCTTTTTTTATTTTTACATTTTCCTCTGGAGATAAATCAGAAATTTTTAAATAAAAACTTATATAGTGAGTTTTATGAAAATATGATGTGGAATATTTTATTTATTTATTTATTTATTTATTTATTTATTTATTTATTATTAAATTTTTACCCCGCCTTTCTGCCCGAAGGCACTCAAGGCGGCATTACAAAATCAAAGTTAAAAATATATCGTAATTAAAAACAATATAAAAATACAATATAAAAGTATAACAATCATCCCATGGATCATAAAAATATAAAAGAATACAAAGACCAGCCAGCCTGTCAGCAACTAAAAGCCTGTTGAAATAAAAAGGTCTTCAGCCCCCGCCGAAATACCGCCAAAGAGGGAGCAGTTCTTAACTCTAAGGGGAGGTTATTCCAAAGTTGGGGTGCCACCACCGAGAATATGAAATATAACAGCATTTTCAAAAGACATTTTGTTTGTGAAAACACATTACAATTCTGAAGTTCTCAGTATTGCATCCTTATGTAAATGTTGAGAAATTTCAATTAATAGCAATAACCTTGTACAGCTATAATAGAAAACTTTTAGTGTTATAAATCAATGTGAAAATTTCAGTTTGAGTAATGGATGTTTACAACCTGAGATTTTGTACTATACCATTTTACTTCAGTCTTTAGAAGATGAAAAACTCTTGGTGTAGGTTTTACAGGTTCCTTGAAGTTGAAAATAGTGAATTTAAATTTATTAATCAATATATGTTGAATTATTTTTAAAGAACAGAATGTATATCCATTTTTGATAAGCCCAGCATCCTTTCTGCATAATAAAATCATTAACTTGTTGCCTTGGTAGTTTTTGTGTCCTGCTTCAATTGAAACTTGCAATGAAATTTTTTTTCCTGTTCGGTATTTCTTTAGAAGTAATAGAGATACTTCTTGCAAAATATTGTGTTGCAAGTCTAGCTGTTTCTAATATGCAGTTTTGCAGCTATCATTTTTAACCTTTGAAACTTTATACAGGTACACTATTTTTCAATTGGCCATTCACTAGTATATTATTATTATTATTATTATTATTATTATTATTAAAACAAGTTCGAAAAGAACTAGGATGTTTTGGTTTTATCAAAATAGAGAATATGTAATAGCTAATGCTTGAAATCAAAATTAAGAAATCTGTCTCCCAAACTTGCATATTGATCCCATTTAAAATCAATGAGTCAGGAATTGGAAACCATCTCTAACTGGGCAAGAGGCATTTTTTCAAGTGGTGTCCTCTTATATTTAGCAGGGGGAGAGCAATTGTCCCTTTTCACCCCAGCACAGTGTCTTTCTCGTGGCTGTTGCTGATGGTGTTCTCCATTCTTTTAGATTGTGAGCCCTTTTGGGACAGGGAGCCATTTAACTTTAATGTTATTTTCCTGTAAACCGCTTTGTGAACTTTGTGTTGAAAAGCGGTATATAAATACTAGTGATTGATTGATTGATTGATTGATATTCTTCTCTAAATTAAGCATAAGGCACTAAAGTAAGGGTGCTGTATGACTGCTGCACACTGCTCATTTGATTTCCCCCCACATTATTTTGCCTGTTTTTGCAAACAGCTTGATTTTAAGGTATTTAAAACTCTGGAAATGGATGTGAACAGCTGATAAATAACTTACTACCTTTGTAATATAAAGGTTTTGCACCTTAGAATTCATTCTTGGAAGGATATTTTATTTTGTTCAGCATGGATTATTTCTAAAGAAAAACATTTAAGGCTACAAACAACAATCTGTGTAAATGTAAGCATCACTGATGGAGCATTCTTACAACTTAGGTTAGAATGAGGTTGAGTATATGTAAAGTGATCCAATGTTTCTGTAACTTCTACAGAGTTTTTTTAAAATAATAATATAAAATTACGCTTTTTCCACTTGATAATCTAATTTAGGAGTAATCTTTTAGACCTTTCTCCTCTCTGTACTGCAGGGGTCTCCAAACCCCAGCCTGAGGGCCAGATGCAACCCTCAGAAAGCCACTATCTGGCTTGCATCAAATTTCGGCCTCCATGAGCCTCTGACGCTCCTGACCTTGCTGGCATGTGGTGCACCCCCTGAGCTGTGCTCTGGTTGCATGCGGACGATATTCTGAGGGCCCTCAGAGGTGGTTCTGAAGGTGTTCAGAATGCCTTTGGAAGGCCAAAAATAATCACTTCTAGTTTTCCAAATACCTGGAAATGATTTTTTTAGGCCCTAGGTGGCTTTCTGGGGGTTAGGGAGGCTTCCCCTGCCCTCAGAACATGCTCTGGGTGTTTCCCATGATCTGGTTCTGAGATATTTACTCCAGCACATTTAATTAAGCTGCTTGTGGGGTGGGAGAATGAAGGTCCATTAAAGTTTGTGCAATATTTCTTTTCTGTGTGTTGGTGCTTCGAGAAATTCTGGAACTTTGAATCCATCCATCCATTCATTCATTCATTCATTCATTCAAGTTCTGTCTATTTAAATTTTATATTTAAATACATTTATTTTTCTTGCTCTCAATACCTTGCCAGATATTTGATGCAACCCTCCTGCTAAAAAGTTTGATAACTATATTAGGTTAGCTCCATATGCAACACACAGTTCCTACAAGTACACCTGGTATTGATGTGCCTACATAGCCTAA
The DNA here is from genome assembly GCA_029204185.1 of Lerista edwardsae. NCBI lineage: Eukaryota > Metazoa > Chordata > Lepidosauria > Squamata > Scincidae > Lerista > Lerista edwardsae. Next base: position 1,584,784 of record JAJKFI010011386.1, read on the forward strand.
GTTTGTAGCCTGTATGTATGCCTGGGAGCTCTAATTAGACAATGTTTCCTGATTGCATGGACATTGATGTTTAAAAAACACAAGTATGTTGTCTACACTTTACATATCTGTGGATAATACAAGATGATATTCCAGCAATAGTGTTGACATAGAACTGTAAGTTTCACTGGTCAAATTTAACAAAAGTGGTACAAATTTGTAAGCTGTAATTGCTTAGCAATTAATCAACTTTGGGTTCTTGTCATTCTTGGAACCAAATTACTGAGTGCCTCGCTCCCCTACATTTTCCCAGGTTTATGGAAGTTCATACAAGCTCATAGCTGCCTCTCTGGCTTCAATTAGTTACTCAGCTTTGATGGCTTTCAGAATTTATCAGATTTTAGTAATACAATTCATTTCTTAAAGCCTAACCATGGTGTGGTTTTGGCTTACAATTTATTTATTTATTTGCTAATTAGCTAGCATATAACTAGTTTGAATTATTTTTCACAAACAGGATGACTAAACACTATGTATGCAGTTGTTTTGTTACCTTTTGTGTGTTATTATTTTTGACATGCCCTAATTTTTTGTGAAATTCTATCCGTTTGTAGATTTCATTGATTAAATTGTGTATTTCTACACTGTCATAAATTGTTCTAAAATATCCTAAAAGAAATACAGGTTGAATTATTATCAGGCAAGTAGTTGTTCATGTGTTAGATCTCTGTTATCCTGAAATAGATGCACAATTTGTATGTGTACAGTTAAACCAGCAATTTTTGTTTGCTGTGGGACCTAGCAAAATCTACATCACAAATTTTGACACCTTACAGCTGAAGGAAGAGGAACACCTCATCAGACAAGAAACTTAACTTCATGGAAAGAGGCTTGTGCAGCAGTTTGCTTCTTGGGATCGAACAGAGCCTATAAGGATTCATGGATTAAATGAACAGGAATAGATCTGAATAAAGCAAATCTGCATACATGGTAACCAGTAGCTCTTACCTTTTTAAGTTGCTTAGCTGTTTTATTTGAAGGAACCTGTGTGATTTGAAACATATAGCTTTTTGCAACTTTATTACTGGTTATATGCATTGAAAATTAAAATGTGTAAGCAATAGAAAAAAGTCAATGCTTTTTTAAAATAATAGTTGGTTTCTTGTTTCAATATTCATATGATGATGTCTGTAAAGAGCCCTAGTAGATTTAGTGTAATAAACTGTTTAATGGGGATGATGTGTAAAGCTGTTTAAGTTATTTGATATTTACACCTCAGGGAGCATCTTATGTTCAGCAACATTAATGGTATTTTAAAAACGTGTCTTTTGAATATTTCATGCATATGAATCAACCTGTTGTATATGGTGATGGAATGGTATCTTTGTCCAACACAACAGTAGTATTAGAATAGTAGATGTATATTTTAATTTGTAGCTTTTTTATTTTTGCATAGATGACTTGTGATATTGCTAAAAAGTATGTGAAACTGTAAAAACTGTAGATTAACATTCCGAGATCAAAAAGATGGTCTAAAATTGAATTCAAGTATAATGAAGCCTGCCTATTCCAATATACAACACTAAAAAGCATACCTAATTTAAACATATAATTAGAAAATAATTGCCCACTTTCAAATAATGCTGGAGTGAATTACAGGTTTTTAATGCTTATGTTATGTTCTGCCCCCAGAAACCTACAGATTCTGTACATAATTGTATACAAGTTGAAAGTGACTGGAGGGGGGGGGGACAAACGTTTTTTAATTTTGATTTTAAACAGACTTTCTAATCAACAATTGGCTCTTACATGTTGAAAGATACGGTGCATGCCCATTTGTTGTATAGTAATAATTTGCCTTAACAGTTAGAGTGTTAATTTACTCTTTGAAGTATGGCAAGCTTTTTTTTGCTAGGTTCTTGAAAATTGAGTGATGCCTCTGATCTATATATCACAATAGAAACCGAAGATTTTGCACACCGTAATCTATATGTAGTGAAGGATAAAATAAAGTATAATTGCCATGGATTTTACATTCTTACTTGCATAACAAAGTTAATTCCTCTGAAAAATATTATTAAAACAAAATCTTCCATATTTTACCAAAATCACTGGTACAAAACTGCCCATTTTCTAGTGACTTGAGAAGGGTTAATCAGTAGTTCAGGAAGTTTATTGCTTCATAATTCCTCAGATTTTGCCAGAACTGAATCTTCAGTTAGTGATTAAATCTTAAATATTTGAAGCTAGGGTTGCTTTTTTTGTAATATTTTTTTCCAAAATTTCTTCATTAAAATAGCATATTATGATGTTATGTGTTTTTATTCTACATTCTCATTCCCATTTTTATTTTAAATACTTTAAAAGTGTACTACATAGCTGATCTAGGTGATTTAGTGTCATCAGTATTATTTCTAATAGAAAAAATAATCTTTAATTTCTGGAAAAAATCTTAAACCCCAAAATGTGGTGTTTTGTGTTTTTATTCAGATATTTTAATCCCTCAAAGTTGATGTTTTGTGTTTTTATGCCATGTTTAACAAAAAAAAAAAACCATCCCTAATTATGGCCTGTAAATGCCCATTAAATATGAATTCAGATGAGGACCACTGAATACATTCTGCAATATTCAACTTGAGTTCCGGGAACCAATCCAAGCAGCCTGGCAAGTGTATTTGGATGATACATGGCTTCACACTTCCTTGTTTACATGTATATATAAAACGTCTTAATTGTATAATTAAAAGGTATCGTATGTGGCACAGCCTTGACTTTCTGTCTGGCTACTTAGTAACTTCACTGTCTATCATTTAGGAAGACTGATCTATACAACAACAAACATCATAATTGTCATGATCAACTTATCATTTGCACAGCATGGGCTGATGCAGTTGGTTTACCCATTTCTAATCAATATAATTTTTTGAACTGTGTTTGAACGTTATGTGGATGTTAACCATTAATTTTAATTGCATAATTTTAACAATTAACTATTTAATATGATATGATGTGGAAGTTGGCTTTCAACTTTTGTACATTGAAAATATGTTCCATTCCTGATTTCTGAATAGACTTTGTGAATCTGCTACAATTATGCAAGTTTTTAAACTTCCTTTGAAAATATATTTGAGGACATGGGTTTATCCAGTTTGTTATTGAAGGATGACAATTCCTGAATACACTTCAACTTTTGACTTTTTTATATATCGTATCGTAAATCTTTATTGGCATTTATACAGACATACAAACTTATAAATATACAGTACATAAACTATAAGTCAAGAATAACAAAAAAAGTCTTACCCCCTAAACCCCTCAAATTTGGCTGCTCTTCACCACTTGGTGCAAAAAGGCGGCTACCTGCCTTACTAAGTTTGGCTCCATCAATGACAGTAGGTGTTTCAGCATCTCAGGCTCTTTGATGCTTTGTTAGCCAGATAGGATCTAAAAAAATTTTCCGGGCCTCAGAATGGAGAGGACAATGTAAAATTATGTGAATAATTGACTCAACCTCGCCAAGGGTACAGGGGCAGAGCCTGTTGTTGTAAGGGGTACCCCTGAATTGCCTTGCATTACTGCAGATGGCATTCATTACATCTAGCTAGGGAGAAAGCTCTTCTTTCCTGTGGGCTTTCTATCAAGGTTAAATATTTTTTTATTTCTTTTATTTATTATTAGGTTTTTACCCCGCCTTATTGTGCACGAAGGCACCCAAGGCGGCATTACAATATATATATAAAAACAATATAACAATTCACAATTAAAAACAATTAAAACAATTAAACAATACAATCAAAAATTAAGAACACAAAAACAAATTTAAAAACAATATAAAAACAGCAAGCCCCATGGATTATAATAACCAGCCAGCCTGTCAACAGTTAAAAGCTTTTTGGAATAAAAAGGTTTTCAGCCCCCGCCGAAATATAAACAAAGAGGGAGCAGTTCTCAATTCTAAGGGGAGGGTATTCCAGAGTTGGGGGGCCACCACCGAAAAGGCCCTCTTCCTGGCCGCCGCCCCTCTCACTTCTCCTGGTGGCGGCACAGTCAGGAGGGCCCCCCCCAGATGATCTAAGAGTACGGGTTGGATTATATGGAAGAAGGCGGTCCCTCAAATACCCCGGACCCGAGCCGTAAAGGGCTTTAAAAGTCAAGACTAGCACTTTGAATTGGGCCCGGAACAGAACCGGCAGCCAGTGTAGTCGCCGAAGCAGCGGCTCGACAGAGTCAAACCGACATGCTCCAGCAACCACCCGAGCCGCCGCGTTCTGTACTAGTTGTAATTTCCGGACCGTCTTCAAAGGCAGCCCCACGTAGAGCGCATTGCAATAATCTAATCTAGATGTCACTAGGGCATGGGTCACAGTGGCCAGGTCCGCACAGCTCAGGTACGGCCGCAGCTGGCGGATCAGCCGAAGCTGAGCAAAGGCTCCCCTGGCCACCGCCGCCACCTGGGACTCCAGGTGTAGCTGTGGATCCAGGAGAACCCCCCCAGCTGCGAACTTGTTCCTTCAGAGGAAGTGCAACCGCATTCAGAGCAGGACGATAGTCCAATACCCGAGCTGTGGATTTCCGAACCAAAAGCACCTCTGTCTTATCCGGATTTAATTTCAGCTTGTTCGCCCGCATCCAGCCCCCAACTGCCTCCAGACAGCGATCCAGGACCTCAACCGCCTCCTCAGAATCAGGGGGAAAGGAGAGATAAAGTTGGGTGTCATCAGCATATTGATGGCACCCCACTC
>JAJKFI010011386.1:1599504-1622048 GCA_029204185.1 Lerista edwardsae
GAGTGGGGTGCCATCAATATGCTGATGACACCCAACTTTATCTCTCCCCCTGATTCTGAGTAGGCGGTTGAGGTCCTGGATCACTGTCTGGAGGCAGTTGGGGGCTGGATGCGGGCGAACAAGCTGAAATTAAATCCGGATAAGACAGAGGTGCTTTTGGTTCGGAAATCCACAGCTTGGGTATTGGACTATTGTCCTGCTCTGAATGGGGTTGCACTTCCTCTGAAGGAGCAGGTCCTCAGCTTGGGGGTTCTCCTGGATTCACAGCTACACCTGGAGTCCCAGGTGGCGGCGGTGGCCAGGGGAACCTTTGCTCAGCTTCAGCTGATCCGCCAGCTGCGGCCGTACCTGAGCTGTGCGGACCTGGCCACTGTGACCCACGCCCTAGTGACATCTAGATTAGATTATTGCAATGCGCTCTACGTGGGGCTGCCTTTGAAGATGGTCCGGAAATTACAACTAGTACAGAACGTGGCGGCTCGGGTGGTTGCTGGGGCACGTCGGTTTGACTCTGTCGAGCCATTGCTTCGGCGACTATACTGGCTGCCGGTTCTGTTCCGGGCCCAATTCAAGGTGCTAGTCTTGACTTTTAAAGCCCTTTACGGCTCGGGTCCGGGGTATTTGAGGGACCGCCTCCTTCCATATAATCCAACCCGTACTCTTAGATCATCTGGGGGGGCCCTTTTGACTGTGCCGCCACCAGGAGAAGTGAGAGGGGTGGCGGCCAGGAAGAGGGCCTTCTCGGTGGTGGCCCCCCAACTCTGGAACACCCTTCCCCTAGAATTGAGAACTGCCCCCTCTTTGTTAACATTTCGGCGGGGGCTGAAGACCTTTTTATTCCAAAAAGCTTTTAACTGTTGACAGGCTGGCTGGCTGGTTATTATGATCCACGGGGCTTGTTTTTTAAATTGTTTTTAAATTGTTTGTGTTTTTAATTTTGATTGTTATTGTTGTTTAATACTGTTTTTAACTGTTTTTAATGTTAATTGTTATACTGTATTTTTAATATATATATTGTAATGCCTCCTTGGGTGCCTCTGGGCACAAAAGGCGGGGTAAAAATCTAAAAATCTAAAAATAAATAAATAAATAAATAAATAAATAAATAATGTTAGAGTAGTGTAAATAAACTGGGTGGAAATATTCTATATATAGACTGTCATAGGTAAAATTGATTGCATATTGGGACCTTCTTTATACCAATTAGTTCCCAAAATATCTGGCAGCTTGATCCTAGACATTTGTGCTGACACTACCTTCAGTACTGCTATAACATTTTTATAAATATGTATTGTAGAAGTTGAAACCTCTGAAGCCATCTAAAACTACACTTGGCTCAGCAAATCTGCGGCATAATTTATCTTTTTATTAGGTAGCTTTTTCTTTCACTTAGGTCGGGGGTCGGCAACTCGCCTCTCCGGAGCCGCATGCGGCTCTTTCAGCCGTCTGCTGCGGCTCCGGAGTCTGGGTGAAAGTGGCAAAGGGGGTGACAGTCTCCCGGGCCGGCTCTCGCTCGTGGCTCATCCTCTCCGCCGTAGCGAAGCGCTCCCCAGCTGGAGCTCTGGTCAATTGGCGAGAGGGAACAAACACAGCGGGGTTTGCCCTGCTCCAGGTTCAGCTGCAGGGCGCTTATAAATAGTGCCCTTTTGGACAGGCTCAGCAAACAAATGAGAGGAGAAGGCGTAATTGTGTGCGGGGAGCCCCCCTTTCACTCGGGAAGACGAGCACACACACCCGTCCTGAGGCGGTTTCTGGGGCTGGAAGTTGTGGGTCTCTTTTCATGGGGGACGGGGCTGAGGTGGCTGTGCATGTGCTTGGGGGCGAGCAGAGCGGGGTGGCTGCTCGTCCCAGACCTGCGGGCTGCACTCATGTGTCTGCCCCGAGCTCCCCACCAGCACACGGGCGAGAGCACTGAGCTCACCCGCTGCCCAAGTCTGGAACGGGGGGACGAGTGATGGAGGTGAGAAGGGTGGGGCGCAACACGAAGGGTCGTGATGGCAGCTGTGCAAAGGAGTACACCTGGGAAGGGCGTGTTCGGCACTAGCCTTATCAACTTGGGGTCTGGGGGGAATGCAGTGGGGGTCTTCCGGGGGAACCGGGGCTTTGCTTTCATGGCCTCAGAGGCTGGGTCCTGCCCAAATCTGGGGCGAGGGAGACTGGAAAGTATGTCCTTCCCTGCAGTTGGACTGCAGTTCCTCTCCACCGAAATCTGGTTTCTGCCCCCATTGCAGTGCTCACCGAAGGCTGCAGCTCTTATGGCTGCAAAGTCTCCGGCCTCCCTAAACCGAATGCAACACCCTGGTATAACCTTTGCCTGTCCTCAGTTGGTCTGCAAGAGGGTAAACCCAGAAGCCCTGCAAGGTGCTGCTTACTGATCCTGATTTATATCTGAAGTTTATACCCAAACATACCTACTCTCAACTTCCCTGACTCTGTCAGGCAATCACAGTAACACAGAGCACAATCCTATGCATGTCTATTTGAAGTAAGGCCCATTGTGTGCACTGAGACTTACTCCCAAGAAAGTGAGTTTAGGATTGCAGCCACAGCCCTCCTGGTGTGAATGTTTCAGGAGCTACGACATGGTTTTGCACTTGCTGAGTGGAGCTGGCGACTATTTGGGCGTTGCAGCGGCCAGGGTGTGTGTGTGTGTGATGCCATCAGACATCATGGGGCACCGACTCTCTGGGAAATGTCTGCTCCTATTCAGCAGGGCTTCCAAAGCTCCAACACAGTGAGACTCCCAGAGTATCCCTCGAAAACGGGAAAGTCATTTCAAAGGACCTAAAAGGCTCAAAGTAGTTCCTCTCTCTTGCCAGCTTTTCTTTGTTTAAAATGTTTTCTTCCCCTTTCTTACGAATTTTGTCAGCCCCCTTTCCTTCCTTCCATCCTCCTTTTTTCTCCCTCGTATGTTTTTATCTTGTTTTTCTTTCTTGGTCACTTTTTCATTTTTTCTATAATTTCTTTTTCTTGGCACTTCCTATTGCCCCTTCTCTTTTGAAAATTATCTTTCTTAGATTACCAATTTTTCCAGTCCTTTTCTCTCTTTCCTTATATTCTCTTTCTCTTTGTGGTTTATCTTTTTATTTCCATTTTTTTCTCCAGCCTTTTCTGTAACTACTTCTTCACTTATTTCACAATTTTTCCTCCCTTCATACATTTCTTTTTCTGTTGTGCTCTTTTTCTCTTGCTTCTATTTTGTCCCATGTTATTTTTCCCACTATCTGACAACAACATTGTCCCCCTGAAAATCAAGTGAGAGTCTGGAGTGCATTGACTGAGTAAAAATGTCTGATTACCTGAAAATATTTAAAAATACATAGAAGGATAAAAAGAATAAAGATAGAAAAATACCCTTTTGGGATTCTTCGTTCCCTTTTCTCTCCCCTCATGTTCAAGAAATATGTAGCTCAGTTACATAAATTTATATGAAAGATTCCTTTTCAAAAGAGGATTGTACTTGGACACTTAACAATTCTGAATCCTTGCTGCGAAACCAAACTGCTCCAAAGCTGGTTCTGTACTCAGCTACTTATAAATCACTGCACAGGATCTCTTAGATGTCAAAAGGATTTTGTGGCTCCCGAGGTTTTCTCCGGAAAATGGGTCCAAATGGCTGTTTAAGGTTGCCTGCCCCTGACTTAGGTGAATGCATGGGAACTTTCCTGGTTTGCTTCCCCATAATCCCTAGATGCTGTGAAGAAATGTACTTGAAGATTAGGGGGTCTCATGAAAGGAAAGGCATGTAAAGAAGAAGGTTTTGGGGAAAATAGCTGAAATAGAGCACTAACAGAAGCTACCTTCATCTGTTTTAGACAGATTCTCCTCTATCCTACATGCCTTTCTATTCTGAAGGCTGCACAAACACTTGAGAGATTGGGGGAGGCAGTACGTAAAGCTTCTGTAGGATGGGGAGGGGAAAGAAATACTCTTGTATGAACTTCATTCAACTCATTTAAGTCGGGATACTGCCCACAGTTCTGAACTAACAGTAGTAGGTGGAGACCTTACGGAGGAAATATATTTTAACAAAGCAGTTGGAAAGAGGGTACAGAAGGAATAAGTTCTGCCTTTTTAGGTGTTTCTTCTAATTCTGTTCCATCAGAATTTGGATCTGATGACTTGGCTAACTCAGTATTACATTGCAGATATGATACGTGATCTCTTACCTTTAAATTTTGAAGTGTTGTCGAGAGTTAAAATTCTGATTTGTTTTGGATTAGGTTCTTTGAGTAGACTTTGATAAGACTGATTAGTTAGTTGCATATTTGATTGTGTGATGTTTTCCCATCGATATGATTTGCAGGTTTTTTTTTATGTTGCTTGTATTGACTTCAGTTTTAAAACTCCCTTGTAAATATTGGAGTATTTCATTTTTCATTCATCTAGTTTAAGCATACTTTTCTAGTTTTATATGTAGGGGCTTTCTTTCTATATTCTTATCAGAAGCACCTACATTAATATAAGTTTATACATACATCAAAATATATTTTTTGAATAAAATAAAAGGTTAAAACCACATGTCATTTGCCCAATACTGGGCCACTTCAACAGCGTTCTCCCTTGCCAACATAAGACCTTCCATTGTACATGTAGAGGGGCACTATGTGGTTTGTTCTTCTCCACATTTACACAGCATGTCTTTTATGGGGAATCCCCATTTCCTCAGGTTGTCCAAAGATCTTCCTACCCAAATACACAGTTGATTTAAGGGTTTCCATACAGGCCACAGTTGTTCGTGGCCTGGCAGTGGGCATACATATGTTTGTGCCCATTCACTCGGCAGCTCCTTGCTCACTTTCCATAGTTCCAGTTTGTGGTGACTGGTTATTGGGAGGGGGTCTCATTCCTAAGGAAGTTATTCCTTTATCACCTTTTCCTGCTTAGGGATGATTAGGAAGAATATAGGAGCTTACTAGTCACGTGGTTTACTTGGTTGAGACTGATGTGGAGAATATACAGGCTTTATCATGTTCATTTTAAAATTTTAGTTGTTTGTGAACTAGTGAAATAAAGTTTTAAAATCTAAGAGGAGAATTAGTACAAAACCTGTAGAATTCTTGAAAATATGAACATATATTTCCTGACTCTGGGAAGGGAGGAGCATTAAATTTTCATTGAATTAACATCTACATATTTAAATCTTTTCAAAAACATGTTAACATTTTACAAAGTTAAATACTATATTTTGACATTACATAGCATGGGAGCAATCATACACATGTTCCTTTTTTAATGTCAAGATGTTTTCTTCATAACTGCTTCACAGGCAAATTCATAGTTTTAAAAAAGCCACAGTGCTCATTTTAAGAAATTTATCACATTATTTTAAAACCATTCAGTGATCGTTTCAAACGTTAGCTCAAGATCCAGTTGTAAACCTGGAAGATATAACTGTTGTCAATGCACTGTTTTCCTGTCTTTACAATCTAATATTTATAACACTTTCTTTTTATGAAGCGCTATGAAACTTTAATCCATGGACACATTTTGTATTCAGACACTGTAATGGAGGATAACCAATTTGGCTCAGTTCTGAACATACGGCTTTGATATTCTCTGGAATGAGGAAAGGGGGGGCACTCTACATAGATAGGTGTGCCCTCACTCCGGAAGACAGGGTCGGATCCTTCAGATCTTGACTCCTCCCCCGAGGGAGGGCTCCCGCTCCCAGTCCAGCCCTGTCTTTCGTGAGGCAAGGTCTGGGTCCTGAGCTCGGCTGAGCTCATTTCAGATCTTCTTCGTTTTTTCCTATCTTTTTCTAGAAATTTTCCCGATCTTTCTTCTTTCCCTTTTCATCTGTCTTCCCTCCCCTCTCCCTTACCTTGGAGCCAGAGGATCTTCTGCAGTGAAGTTGGAGCCTCGCAGCGACTTGGAGCACCTCGCGTGCTTCTGAGCGCTGCGCGCGAAGTAAGGGGAGGAGGACGCTGTGGGGAGGAGCCGAGGCTTCCAGCCCACAGCGCGCGGCCTGCAGGCCCTCGAAGCGGCGCGGAGGAGCGGCCTACGGGGCCGTCGCCGCGCTCGCCGTTTGGCCCGGAGGCAAATTCGGAGGCCGGGGAGCAGCGAGGAGGAGCGGCTGCCGTCGCCGTCGCCGCGCTGTGCTGTACTTTGAACGCGTTCCGTGCGGCTAAGGCCCGGAGCGACGTTCCAGCACCGGGTTGCTGGTAGGCCCGCGGGGCATACAGGAGAGCCCGAGCGCCTGACAGGAGTCTTCAGGGGGCCGTTGGTGAGTTTTTGCCGCCTTCGTGTCGCTTGGTTCCCCCCCCACATTTTAAAAAAAAATCCCGCCTTTTTCACACGCAGGCCCAACATGGCGGACCCGCAGGAGGAAGGGGGGTCGTCCCTGTCATGCTGTCCTGAGGGAGAGCAGGCCCCACTACCAGAGGGGGACATCCCAGTATCCCAACCCCTGTCCCAGGCAACAATTACGCAGATGGTGAGATCTGCCATGAGGGACGTTATGAAGGAGCAAGGGATAGCTCCGGCCAAGGCTCCACCGAAACTGGCCAAGGGAGGACGGGGCAAGCACCTGAGGCGTTGCAGATCCTTCAGTCAGGATGATCTGTCTGACACAGATGAGGTTTCCTCTGAGGCAGATCGTAAGAGGCCCAGGCATGGGAGGCGGGGCAAGCAGAGAGCTACCAAGCCTCAGCCTTCCAAGAGATCACATAAAAGGAAACACAGGAGGGTCAGGTACTCCTCCAGTGAGTCCTCGCCTTCCTTTTCTCCCGAGTATTCCACTTCTGACCGGGAGGAGGGGGAGTTGTCGGGGGAAGGGGAGGATGAGGATGAGGGGCAAAACAGAGATCGCCTTTTCCCTCAGGAATACTTCTTTAGGATGCTAGCCAAAGCTTCCCGAGCGGTCAACCTTGAGTCAGGCGATGAGCCTAAGCCCTCAACTTCGCAGAGCCTGTTCCCTCAGGGTCCACCCAAGCCTGCTACAGTACCTTTTCCGACAGCTTTTCAACGTGTGCTTGACGATGAGTGGAAGCTACCAACCATCGCCAGGCATAACAAGAGGCTGATTGGCAAATTATACTCACTACCAGAGCAGGCAATGACCACATTGCAGGTCCCTACGGTAGATCCCCCTATAGCAGCTCTCTCCTCTACTGCAGTCATTCCAGCCGAGGGGGAGGGGGGTCCTAAAGACACAGTGGACAAGAGAGTAGAGGCCGCCTTGAAGAGAGATTTTCTGGCTTCCTCTCATGCTTTTAGGGCCGCCACAGCGAATTCAATCATGGCCAGGGCGGCATTCCAATGGTCAGAAGATCTGGCCAAGTCTGACTTGGGGCTTTCCTCCACCGCCAGAAGCACGCTGAGAAAGATCGCTTTAGCCGCTGCTTTCTCAGCAGATGCTACCCTAGATACCCTTCATTTCTCGGCACGGGCCATGGCAGCTAGTGTTGCGGCCAGACGCAACATTTGGTTAAGAAATTGGGAGGTTGACGCCGGCTCTCAGTCCAGGCTGGCGGTGGTTCCTTTCAAGGGTGCTAAGCTGTTTGGAGACGCCTTAGACACTGTGTTAGTAGGGGATAGGGACAAACGTAAAGTCTTGCCTTCAACCAAAAAAGAGACACCTAGAGTCAAAATGCAGTCCTTTCGGCCTTTTCGACAGGAGGGGAGGGGCAGGGAACGTCCCAGATTCACGAGTAAGTGGAACAAGCCACGTTTTCCCAACAAGCACCGCCCTTTCGGATCCTCAGGAAATAAGGCCAAACATCCAAAGGATCCCAGAGCCTGACGCCGGGCAAGACAGATCGTCCTCAAATATTGGCGCCCGACTATTGCACTTCGCAGATGTTTGGCATTCAGTTAACACAGACACTTGGGTTTTGGACACTGTAAAGAGGGGTTATTCTTTGGAATTCGCCCGGAAGCCAAGGGATCGTTTCTGGAAGGTGCCGCGTTCCAGGGACCTTCTCAAACATCAGGCGAAGTTGGCAGCTATTCATCACCTGTTAGAGATCAAAGCAATCGAGCCGGTTCCAACCAGGGAAAGGGGGCGGGGGGGGTTATTCCACCTTTTTCCTGGTGCCAAAGAAGAATGGAGATACGCGTGCCATTTTGGACTTGAAATGGCTCAACAGGTTTCTGATTCGGAAGAAATTCCGGATGGAAACCTGGAGATCCATAGTGGCCATCTTGGAAAAGGGAGATTATTTGGTCTCGATCGACCTTTCGGAGGCTTACCTCCATGTACCAATCAGGATGCGCCACCGCCGTTATCTCCGTTTCTCTTACGGGAACCAGCACTTTCAGTATCGGGCCCTGCCGTTTGGCCTGGCAGCTGCCCCCAGAGTATTTACAAAGATCTTGGTTGCCCCGGTAGCCCATCTTCGCCAACAGGGCGTCTATGTCTTTCCGTACCTGGACGACCTTTTGGTGAAGGCGGAGACGAGAGAGGGGACTCAGTGGGGTCTGCAGGCGACCATCTCCTGTCTCCAGAAACTAGGGTTTGTAATCAACTTCTCGAAAAGTGCTCTGCGTCCTGTCCAAAAGCTTGTCCATCTCGGCCTCCTCCTGGACACTCAAGAGTTTACTGTAGCCCTTCCGGAAGAGAGGAGAGTTTCTTTTTCGACACTTCTTCATTCAATCTTCGAAAGTCCCACAGCCAGTGTCATGCGCCTATCATCGTTGCAAGGGATGATGGTCTCTTGCCAGGACATCATAGACTGGTCCAGGTTTCACTTGAGACCTCTACAGGGATTCCTCAGACCTTTCCAGAGACACATCGAGCGGAAGGCCCCGTTACTCGTTCGCCTATCCGAGCAAGCCAGGTCCAGCCTGTCATGGTGGATGGAGCAGGGCAGGCTGGCCTGCGGAACCAGCCTGGCAGTCCCAGAGAGGCTGGTTATGACCACAGACGCGAGCCTTTTAGGCTGGGGAGCTCACCTCCAAGAAGAATTCTGCCAGGGGACTTGGAACTACCAGGAATCTTCCATGAGCATCAACGTCTTAGAGCTCAGGGCGATCCGGCTGGCATTACTTTCGTTTCAGAGCGTGGTGAGGAACCAGCATATTCTGGTCCGAACAGACAACATCTTGGCGAAGGCTTATGTAAATCGTCAGGGGGGCACCAAATCACATCCCTTACAGGAGGAAGCATCGCTGCTAATGGTCTGGGCGGAGGAAAACCTAGCATCAATCCGGGCCGAACATCTTGCAGGGATAACCAACACCTGTGCGGATTGGCTCAGCAGGAGAGCAGTTGTGGAGTCTGAATGGAGTTTGAATCCGGACGTTTTCCAGCTAATTTCCAGGAGATTCGGTCGTCCTCCCGTGGATCTCTTCGCTACCACAGAGAACAGGCAGGTCCCCAGGTTCTTCTCTCGTGCCAGGGAACCAGAGGCCGAGGGTCTGGACGCTTTGTCAGCAGAGTGGCCGACGGGTCTCCTGTATGCCTTCCCACCTGTCAAGATCATTCCACAGGTACTGCACAGGATCAAGTTCTTCCAAGCAGAAGTCATCATGGTAGCTCCCCGATGGACTCGAAGACTGTGGTTTCCAGAGCTACTTCACCTTTCAGTGCAGAACAGCTGGAGCCTGCCGTCACAGCCCGACCTCCTCCTACAAGGCCCGCTGGTTCATCCCAGACCGCAGATGTTCCAGCTAACAGCTTGGAGGTTGAGCGGCAAGCACTCCAGGGTTGCGGGTACTCAACAGGCGTCTTAGAAACCTTGCTTGCGTCCCGCAAGGCGTCAACCAAAAAGATTTATGAGAGAACCTGGAAGAAATTTTCTTTCTGGTGCAAGCATAGAAACATCAGAGAGACTAAACCAAAGATCCGACACGTCCTGGAATTCCTTCAGGATGGCTTAAGGAAAGGACTGAGCACCAACACCCTAAAGAGGCAAGTGGCGACACTAAATAGCATCCTGGGGGCGGGTAGGCAGGTTGTCATTTCGGCTCACCCGCATGTAAGGCGTTTCCTCAGGGGGGTATCACTTTTGAACCCTCCTACTATTCACAGGTATCCTAACTGGAACCTTAACTGGGTCCTCAATGCTATTACAGGAAAACCATTTGAACCCATGGCCACCGTGGGGCTCAAGGAGCTTTCTTTTAAAACGTTGTTCCTCGTGGCCATTACATCGGCCCGTCGGGTCTCTGAGTTGGGGGCATTATCAGTTAACCCACACTTATGTATTTTTCACAAGGACCGAGTGGTCCTTAGGACAGATCCCACCTTCCTACCCAAGATCAACTCGGTGTTTCATCGGACGCAGGAGCTGGTCTTACCAACCTTTTGTCCAGACCCCAAGCATCCAAAGGAGAAAATTTTCCACACTTTGGATGTGCGTAGGGCCCTAAATTTTTACATAGATTGAACTAGAGCTTTTCGTAGGTCTGAAGCTCTTTTCGTCTCGTATTCAGGGGTATCCAAGGGAAAGAGGGTATCTGCCCAATCCCTTTCCAGGTGGTTGAAAGCTGCCATTTCCATGGCCTATGAGGCCATAGGTAAAACTCCTCCAACCGGGGTATTAGCCCACTCGGTAAGAAGTGCGGCAGCCTCGGCAGCCTTCGATGGTCAGGGGTCCCTGGGCGATATTTGTAGAGCTGCTACCTGGGCGTCAGTACATTCATTCACCAGACACTATAAGGTGGATGCCTTCTCCGGGGCTGAGGCCAGCTTTGGGAGAAGGGTACTGCAAAAGGTGGTAAAGGTCTAGGCACCTTGGCCTCGCCTGACCCGCCCCACTATACTGCTCGGGTATGTTCCATCTATGTAGAGTGCACCCCCTTTCCTCATTCCAGAGAAAAGTAGGAATTCCTTACCTGGGAATGTCCTATGCTGGGATGAGGAAAGGGGGGGCACTCGTCCCGCCACAAATCAGGCTCAGCGGGTGCATGGATCGAACATTGGCAGCTGGCAGGTCTGGGGTAGCACTGGCGCAGTTGTATTCCCCTGGCTCCCTTCTGCAATTTTTCCTGTTTTTTTCCATGCCCTTCTCTGGGCATTGTTACAGTTTGCACAAGTTTGTCAGTTTTCAGATATTCATCTTTATCTTCGGCCGTTATCCTTTATCTGAGGTTTTTCGTCACGGTAGAACTGATCGACGTGTCTAGTTTGGAAGTTTTATCGAGAGCGTGAATGGAGGTTTCCTGCTCGACTATCCAGACTGGGAGCGGGAGCCCTCCCTCGGGGGAGTAGTCAAGATCTGAAGGATCCGACCCTGTCTTCCGGAGTGAGGGCACACCCATCTATGTAGAGTGCCCCCCTTTCCTCATCCCAGAATAGGACATTCCCAGGTAAGGAATTCCTACTTTTTTTATTGCAATTACAGACAATTGCAGGTAGAATTCTGTTCTGCAAGTCATGTTCCATAGGCACCTTCTGTTCTGTTTCCTCTGTGGGCCCCTGCAGCCATTAAGTAGCTGTGTGTTCTAAATGCTTGAAGAGACTTATTAATAGGGGGTGTGTTTTTGGGTAATATTTTTTCCAAAATTTCTTGATTAAAATAGCAAATTATGGTGTTACGTGTTTTATTCTACATTCTCATTCCAAGCTCATTTTTATTAATCAATTACTCAAACTGTGGGTCAGGATTCACTTGCTGGGTCGCAGAAAGCTGGGAGCAGCCATCTTGGAAACTGCAGACCTTGCTATATTCCTTTTTTTAGTGTTAATAGTTTGAATTTTCAAGTGAGGGATTATTTTTTAAGTTCAGTGCTTTAACATCATATTTTGTCCTAATCTTTCTGTCAAGGATGTTTTATGTTTGTGCATTGGCTTCAGTCCAAGAATGCCAGTTTGCCTTCTAGGATTAGATCACACTGACAGCACTTTCTGATTGATGATAGCACTTCCAGCAATGATAGCTCTTCCAGGTTAATGACATCACTTCCAGTTGGTCCCAACACGAGTGCCATTCTAAAAAGTAGGTCCTGGTCTAAAACGTTTGAGAACCACTGATATAGGTGGCATAGTGTCAGTAGATGCAGCCACAATATTATTTCTAATTGGAAAAGTTGTCTATTTTAATTTCTGGAAAATTCCTTGCTGTTTTGTGTTTTTATTCAGATATTTTAACTGCCCAAAAGTGGCGTTGAACTGCCAAAAAGTGATTCTCAACAACAACAAAACCACCCCTACTTATCTAATATTAGTAGGAAACTTCCCATAAACATTCAATTAGTGTCTTCAAGCATTCAGACTGACTGACTGCGCATTGCACTAAGCTTGCATGCTTAAAGCATCCTGTAAAAGGAAAAAATATTTTTGCTTAGTGTTGGTGGTAAGCAATGTTAATGAATAAACAAACTAAGACTTTCACAGCTAGAATCCATGCTGGAACAGTAAAAGTTTTTTCAGGCTATGTGCTGTGGTCTAAACTTACACTACACAAAATAAAAACTGAAGCTGAAAACTAAAAAACTAAGAATGGTCCATAAGAAAGGCAGAGCGCCAAAGAATAGATGCTTTTGAATGATGGTGTTGGAGAAGACTCTTGAGAGTCCCCTGGACTGCAAGGAGATCCAATCAGTCAATCCTCCAGGAAGTCAAGCCTGATTGCTCCCTGGAAGGACAAATCCTGAAGCTGAAGCTCCAATACTTTGGCCACCTCCTGAGAAGAGAGGACTCTTTAGAAAAGACCCTCATGCTGGGAAAGATGGAAGGCAAAAGGAGGAGGGGGTGGCAGAGGAGGAGGGGGTTAGATAGTGTCTCCGAAGCAATGAACATGAAATTGGGCGAACTCTGGAAGCTAGTGGAGGACAGGGAGGCCTGGCGTGCTGTGGTCCATGGGGTCGCGAAGAGTTGGACACAACTTAGCGACTGAACAACATTCCTTTGATGTTGGCTTTTTGGAAATCAAAGTTTAAACCAGAAGTGTCAAGTTTGTTTCATATAGAGGGTGAAGCAGCATCCATGGCACCTAATAAGAGCAGGAAGTGGTGTTATTAAGGAAATAATGGCCAGAAATAAGCATTTGTTCTCTCATAGACACACATTAGCTGCAAATGACAGAAGAGAAAAATGAGCAAATCTTGTTAATATTTTCAAGATATGAGACAGCCCAATTATAGCAGTATCGCTTTTAGTAAGGCATCACCTCGCAGCTCAGTAGCTGAAAGCGGCTCTGATAAATTAACCCCCTTTCTCACCACAGACTTTATTTCTTAATGTAGAACTTTTCACTCTTGCCTCTTCCTTTTAGCAGTTGCTGGCTTCCTCCAGTGACTCTCAGCCTAACTTGGGAAAGGATGGAAGAAACATGCAAATGGAAATTTCCTACATTTTAAGCCGTAAAGTAGTGGTTTTCAACCAGTGTGCCACAGAATACTGATGTACCATGAATGGTTTGCAGATGTGCTGTGGGGATTTGGGGGAGGGTCATTTATTAATAGGGAACTGGGGGTGAACCTCCCCCACCAGCAGCATACTGTGCCTTGTCAATTGTTAAAAAAAAATGATGGTGTGCCATGGTAGTTGTAATGTCTTGTCCATGGGCCATGAAATGAAAATGATGGAAAATTGCTGTAATAGAGAGATTGGTAGTGTTCTCACTGGTCCCTGTAACAATAGATTCAAACAAAACAAAATTTAGTGAGTGAAAAAGGATTTCATTGTGTACTCTGTAGGAACCAAATAGGTAAAATGGAACATTAAGCAGAATGGTCAGATAGTTGAAACTCAACTATATGAAAAGGATCAGACAGCATAAGCATTCAAAATAATAATAATAATAATAATAATAATAATAATAATAATAATAATAATAATAATAATGCATAGTAAATTGTGCATAGACATGAACAGACAACCGTTTGGTCTAAGAATTGCTTCCAAACAGCAAGGATGTTAGAACTAGTAAACTGATAATTCTCTTTCAGGCTGCTGATGAGCAACAGGTTCTGCTTAAAGCTGAACTCTGCTCCTTGCCTAACCCTCACAGAAATGCCAGCTTCCTTGTGAGGTGGAGAAGCCAGAGGCATATATAAGCCCCCCTTTGTACCGGATTGATAGGTTAAATGCTGTACTTGCCTAGGGTATCTCATGGGGAGGAGAAAAGGGACATAAATTTCAAATATATAGAGTAGCAGCTGCATGGGCAAGTGGGCTATTTAATTAATTCACTGTTATATCTGTGATCTCCATAGTATTTTTCCCCTTCCTAGAAAATGCATTACAGACAGTAAAAAAATACTGAATGACCAGCTAAGAGAAGTTAAATTTGCTCACACATCCAGTTGATGCCTTTTGGCTTCAAGTAATAACTGCCCTGCCTCTATGTGATAGCAAAACTGTTCTAGGGTACGAGCGCCAAATCCAAGTGACTTCAAAATGTCTTCCCTAGTGTGTGTAGAGCTGCACTGCTGCCTGAATAGTGTTATGTATTTCTCCTATCTCAGAAAATTGTGCAGGACAGCTACTTCAAATGCCCATCACCCCAGAAGGCCTTGCACTTGGATTCCCTTAGCAGAATTGACTGCCCAGAATGACTGAGAAGATTGAAGGGAAAGACAGCAGAGGGGAACAATAAGCTTTTCTACATTGCTGGGGAACATTTTTTTTCCAAAAATTTTTCCAAGCAGTTCAGTGGCTTGCAGATACCTATTCTAGGGGTGTACTGAGCACACATTCTGCAGTACTCACCCTGGTGACTAACACAGCTGCTTCTTGGCGATGCGGAGGGGAGACACCAGCCAAGCACCTCCGCCCCCTCCCCGGAAGTGATTGTGCGCAGCCCGGCCGGGACCAGGCGAAATGGTCGGCGTGAGCAGCAGCTGCAGCAGGAGCCACTCTTTGCACTGATGCTCCCGCCGGCGAGCAGGCAGATGGGCGAGCAGGTAGAAGAGCAGGCTCTTGCTGCGCTAGAGCGGCGCGAGGAGCTGCCCTCTGCTGCAATATGTTCAAGAGAATGGCTGAGTTCGGGCCTGACTGGTGGGAGAGTGAAGGTGTGTGCATGGCGGGGCACTCTGTGAGGGCAGCACACACAGCCCCTTTGAAACTGCTCCCCCTCCCCCCACATTAAAAAGTGAAACCCATACTCTTTCTTCCTCACTAACACCAGACCAATGTTGATAGGAACATTTCTATCAAATCTTTGTTCCATGATGCACTGATGCTCTTTAATTGAGGGACTGATCCAAACCTGATTAGCAATAATGTTATGTTCAGTTTCGAACTGGGAAGAAATGTTTTGTTTTCCAAATCTTTGCCTCAGTATAGTATTATTCTATGTCAAATCACACCATTTCCATTCTAAGCACCTCCTTAGATTTCTAGAAAACTTGGGATACTTACTTCTCCTATGGCATAATGCAAAAATACCAATTTTTAGCAGCCTATGTTTATTATGTTTAATTTTATAGCTAAGTAAATTTTTAAAATTCTCTCCAAAAAATGACATGCTAGTGGTACCTTGAACTATTAGTTGTACCTCTGACTCTGGTTGAGATGTAGAGTTGGGAGTGGTCTTGTTCTAAACCTCTTTTCATGGGCTTTCGTAGAATATAAAACTCAATGGGTTTAATAATTTTTTTTAATTTTAAAATAATTAAAAACATTAAAATTAATTTTCTCTAAAATGTATGTTTTAATATTTTGATAAAAAATTACAAAATCAGTTCTTTCTTGTGTCTATTCAAATTTGTTATTCAAACTTGTGGCTCGGGACCTACTTAGTGGGTTGTGACCAGTGGTGGGATTTAAATAAATTAACAACAGGTTCTATGTCTTAATGACCATTTTAAGTACACCAAAAGATATACCGAAAGGTAGTTAGTCTTTAGTTACCTTTATTGGCATAAAAACAGTTACAAATAAAAATACATCTTTACAAATGACAAATCAAGGATGATTTTTCAGCGTTCTCCCCAGAAACTCTAATCAAATCTGAATTTGCCTTGGTTGCCGTACTCAAAAAAACAGCAAGAGGTTTTAAAAGGTTCAGGTCAGTCCAACTAAGAATGGATCCTAGATCAAGTGTCTCTGGGATAGAAGAATAAAAGGGGGGAATGGCCGCCCACAATCTTTTCCTGGCCACAGTATGGCGTGGGCAGTAAAAAAGAATATGATCTAAGGATTCAATTGCATCCATTCCACAGCTACACCACCTCACCTATATATAAACCACCTATATATAAAGGGGTTAAACCAGGTGTTATAGGAAGATGCCAATATAGAGGGGAGCATGTTTTTTGAGCTGCACAAAATAATTCTTGGGATTGAATATCTAACATCCTTAATTTGATAATTCTGAAAGCTTCAGATAATGGTACCGCTCCCAATAGGTCCAGATCCAGGCCCATCTGTTTAATTTTTTTCAGCCATGGATCAGCAAGATAGAAGGTATCTTCCAGACAATGGGACAGAAAAGTATTCTGGGGAGTGTTAAAAAAACACTCTTAACCAGAATTTTGTAATTCTTAGCCAGGCATGAGTTGTAATCATGTATTGACCAGCTTCCAGGCAAAGTGCCAAATAAGGTACACATTTAGGCAGTGCCAGAATCTTCCTTAAAAAAGTAGCTTGTGTACGTTCCAAAGAAGTATGGAGGGCGTTAGCCCAAATCGGAATCCCATATAATATTTGGGCAATGGTTTTTGCCTTAATTAATTTAAGGGCTACTGGAATAAACTCTCCTCCTTTGCTGTAAAAGATCTCACTGTTGCTGACATGGATAGATTGGCTGCAGCCTGGATCATCAGATGATGTTTGATCCACGAATAATTGGCCGAAAACAATACCCAGGTATCTAAAGTATTTGACCTGCTCTATTTCTTGATCTTTAAAGGGCCATTTATATAATTTCTGAGATTTAGAGAAGACTACGATTTTAGATTTTTTAAACTTTAATAAAAGTTGGAGTGATGGTGGATTCCTGAAGGAGAGGCTGTAGTGGACACTGCTCCCGAGGCCAGCTGATTGTTGTGGAAAATGCCACTCCCCCAGAGAGGGAAAAGACAAAGGAAAAGTCTGACAAGAGGCAAGGAAAAAGGCTTGTCTAAGAAAAGGGAAAAACAATGCTATGAACCTAAAATTCAAGCTCAAATTGACACCTTTCTCCACCCTCCCTTGAGGGCGTCTTCAATGGTGGCAACTTATCAACGCAAGAGGTGAGCATAACCTCTTCTGAGTCTTTCAATTAATGATTCCTCTGTGTTTGCTCACTCCCATTTGCCAGCTGAGTTAGGTGAATTAATTGAAGTTAACAAGATGAACCAAGAGTGTAACTTATCGTCATTACATAAATATTTATCCACCGGAGATAACCAGGATGAATCAGTGGGGAAGCAAACACGTCAAAATACTGAGAGGAACTCTGGTGATGCATGTCTTATCTCTGCGCACTCCTTTTTATTAATATTACAACGCCTCAGCAAAATAGAAGTGCAAATTAACTCCATACAGCAGGAACTTGGGAAAATCTCTTCTTACTGCTCATCAGTTACCAGCTGTAGTAAAGCCTCGGCACCAGCTCTGTCCTTCCCCTTTAACAATCAATCAGTAAGTCAAAACAGTCCTTCAAATGAGAAACCCCAGCTGGTCTGGGCTTTGAATGACATTCTTCTTTTTATTCCGTTTCATGAGAGGAGACTGTGGACGAACAAGCATAAAATCTGTCATTCTTTATCTCAACTGTCATCATATAATTTTCCCTTGGCTGCTTTGAAAAAAATTTTTTACCTACCGTCTTCAAGCAATAGTAAGAGACTTTATCTTAGCTTTGATACTCCAACCTATTCTCGGAAGATCCTGGAGGCTAGACCCAGGTTGAATCGCTTTAATATTGATGTGCAGAGAACTTTTAAGTGACAGGAGTATGTCCAATATTTAAAAAGAAACTAACCATGTCGGCTCGACCAACTTCCCTGCCTGTGGACCCTACTGTATTCCCTCCACCATCTTTATCCTCGGATGTACCTTTGATATTAGCTGACAGAAAGGAACAGTTGGACATTATAAATCTTATGGAATTGGCATCTCCTATACATAAGAACGATGCTCCTTCCCAGCACAAACAACCTGTTGAAGATGGAGCCCCTAAAGAGCCTTTACAACACCCAGCACAGTCATCCCAAACTCAGGAACTTCGTGATCTGCCGTCTGTGCCAGCTTTGAATTTGGATATGGGATCATCTACTCCTCCTCATATAATAGCAATAGAGGAGGAGTCCCATCCCGAGGGCTGACTCTTCCAGCCTGCTCCAAAAACTCCAGATCTGGAGACTGTATACCATGATTCCCCCTCTTTTACTGATCTGAACATCCTATTATGAAACATAGCAGGCTGGTCAAAAAATATAACCCGGAGTTCATCAATTATCTAAGGAAATTTGATACCATCTGTCTACAAGAGACCTGGTCTGATGCTCCAATACATTTAAAGGACTTCCAATCTTTTTCCCTTCCAGCTTTTCGTAGTAAGAAAAGCTTATTACGTAGTAAGAAAAGCTTTTCCTACTGTCTCTTTGTATGGTTCACGAGCTGCACAGTGGCAGAGAAAAAGGCAATTCAAAGGGTGATTAGGACGGCCCAAAACATCATTGGCTGTTCACTCCCCTTTTTGGAAGAACTATATAAGAATAGATGTAAGAGGAAGATATCTAATATACTGAAGGACTCCTCTCATCCGGGACATCAGCTCTTTGAACTATTACCGTCGAGAAGGAGATTCAGGATATTGAAAGCAAGGACGAGCAGATTTAAGAACAGTTTCTATCCAAGTGCAGTATTGAGTTTAAATGCGGGGTCATAAGTGTGTGTGGAAGCTATATTGCGGGAAGCAAAGGGGTATTTATATCTGTATAAGTGATTGTTGTATGGTCGATGGTGTATATTTTAGTTTTGGTGTTGTCTAGTTTTACCGTGGGGAAGAGCACCTCATTTCATTTGTGAGTGTAATGACAAATAAATTTCTTATCTTCTTATCTTAAGAACCTTGGACGGTTACAATCTGGACTGGCAATATTGACTAGGAAAAATTTGGAAGTGGAATTGATCCTAGCTTGAAAGATAGTTTAATAATTCATGCATTTAATACTCAAATAAGGGAAAAGACAGGGAAGCACCAGAAAAGGAAGCAAAGTTAGAGCACATAGGGCCCATCCAGAATCACTTCTTAAGGGGAGCTTTGGGGGAAAGGAGACTAGTTGATTCCTAACCAGGGACCCCCCCAAGGAGATCCAATTTGCTGAGAAGCTGAAGGTGGGAGTGCTGGGCAGGAAGAAACACGACCAGTCACATGGCTTGTGAGCACCCAGTTCCCTGCAACATGGCAAAAAATGGCATGTCTGGAGCGCTGCCTATGTGGGCACCAAAAATAGGAAAATAAATATGACTGCGGGGAAGGGGCACCTCAAATGTGGGCATTTTTTAAAGAGGCGTACTGTAAGTGACTCTTAAAGTATCTCCCCCATTTCAGCAGTCTGAAGAACAACTTCTTTTCATGTCCTCTCGCAAATTGCTTTAGCAAATTTCCTTCTCCAACAATCTTCTTTTTGTCCCCCCTTTTCTGCACCGAAATAGGCAGCCCCAGAATGCCATTCCAGACCAGAAAACATGGAGGCAGAAAGTGGCATGTTCCCAGCTGCCCCCGCTCCCCCCCCCATGAAAGTGGGGCAAGAAATGGCAGGGGCCAGACTTCAGGGGTGGGGTGGGAGCAGAGACTCGCCCACAGCAGAAAAGGCAAGGCAAGGTGCGGGGGGCAAGACGGAGATCCCTAGAAAAGTGCACACACACCCCTTACTCAGAAGTGTAAAGCTGCCCTTCGTGCCATGGGAGGAGGTGCCGCTGGGGTCCAGGCTGCCGAGCAAGCACAGCCACCTCACCTTCCTCTACCTGGGAGAGTGAGCACAGCAACCCACTACAGACAGGCGGGCACCCACCTCCAGCATCCAGGTGGCCACAATCCTGCACATGAAGGGCTCGAGGTCCGGCTGGACGCAGGCAAAGTAGGAGCAGCGCGGCAAGTAGTGCTCCTTGGCCCACAACAGGTTGCACAGGATGGCTCAGGTACAGTGTCCCGTATCTTGTGGCCGCTGCAGCAGCAGTGGTGGCCCCCTCGCATTACAGCAGTTCCAAATACGCTTCAGCTTCAAAGTCCTGCTGCTCTTCTCAGGCTGCAACGCTTCCTCTGCGGCGGGACGCGGACTCTGAATGATGTTGTGTGACCCCAGGTCACGCAATGTCATTCCTACAGGGGAGGAGGCCAGGAATATGCTGCAATGACCGCCGCTGATAACCTAATGTTTATAGTGGTGCTCATTAGCAAACGGTTTGCAGAGCCATATATCTAACATTAGGTATCGGTTCTATGGAACCAGTGCAAACCGGCTGAATCCCACCACTGGTTGTGACCTAATGTCAGGAGAGTTGTGGAAAGCTGGGAGCAGCCATCTTGGAAACTGCAAGCATTACTCTTGTTATACTCCTTTTGCAGAAAAGGGGGGACAAAAAGAGGATTGTTGTAGAAGGAAATTTGCTAAAGCAATTTGTGAGAGGACATGAAAAGAAGTTGTTCTTCAGACTGCTGAAATGGGGGAGGGGCTTTAAGAATCACTTTTATTATGTTACAAAGACACCACTTCCTGCTTTCACTGATGTCACTCAGTGAAAGATAGATGTCACTTTCTATCACAACTTCACTTCCAGGTTAATGACATCACTTTCGGTGGGTCACAACACAAGTGCCATTCTAAAAATTGGGTCCTGGTCTAAAAAGCTTGAATACTGGTCCAACTGTACCCAAAAAATATTTTGGGACGATGATGGAATCATAAGATATGAGAGATAACACATACAAATGTTTAAGAGACAATAGAATTTTCAAGGTAAAAAGAGCCCCACTAGATCAGGCTAAAGGCCCATCTAGTCCAGCTTCCTGCATCTGGCAGTAGCCAACCAGATGCCTCAAGGAATATACAAGATGTGCATCTTGTTGCCACTCCCCTGCATCTGGCACTCCAAGGTAGCCTAACTCTAAAGTAAGGAGGTTGCACTAACCATCATGGCCTGTAGCCTGCGTTTCTCAATAAATCTGTTCAGTCCCCTTTTAAAAGCATCTAGGCCAGATGCCATCACCACCTCCTGTGGCAAGGAGTTCCACAGTTTAACTACCCACTAGGGTAAAAAAGTATTTTATCTGTTCTCCCAACACTCAATTTTAGTGGATGTCCCCTGGTTCTGATGTTGTGAGAGGGGGGAAAGAACCTTCTTCTATCCACTTTATCCATCCTGTGCATAATTTTGTATGTCTCAGTCAAGTCCCTCCTCAGGCACCTGTTTTCTAGGCTGAAGAGCCCCAAACGCTGCAGTCTTTCCTCAAATGGGACGTGTTCCAGCCCCATAATCATTTGGGGGCTCTCTTCTGCACCTTCTCTAGTTCCCTTTTATCTTTTTTGAGATGTGACAGTCAGAACTGTATGCAGTACTCCAGGTGTGGCCTTACCATCTATTTGTACAGTGGCATAAAAATATTGGCCATTTTATTCTCAACTCCTTTATCGCAAGCATGGAATTGGTCTTCTTTACCGCTGCTGCCCATTGGATTGACACTTTCATTGAGTTGTCCACTAGTACTTCAAGATCTCTCTCCTGATCTCTCACTGAAAGCTCAGAACGCAATAGCCTATATGTGGTTTTGAGTTTTTGCCCCAGTGTGCATCACTTTACAGTTTGGAGAGATCCCTCTGGAGCTCTTCATGATCTCTTCTGGTTCTCTGAGGAAGGAAGGTGGGGCATTTGTCACCATGTGGGTATGCCCTTCCCCTATCAAGAGGCAGGGCTGGACTTCTCCTCTTCCTGTGGGAGAGCATCCCCAAGCCCCAGTCCGGAGAGCAGGCTGTCAGATTTCTCTGTAGCTCCATTGGGCTCCACGCCTTCTTTTTCTCCCTTCTTGTCTGTCTCCTCTTGTCCCTATTCATTTCCTGTGCTCCCTCCCCCATTCCCAACATCAAGAGAGAGGGACAGGGAAGTGATCATGAGAGGAGACTGGAGGGTCACAAGCGGCAGGTCTCACCAGCCCAGCACAGCTGAGAGCAGGAGATCCAGCTACAGCCACCCACACACGTGCCACGCACGTGCAAATAGCAAGTGGAGTGCTGCAAATACAGGCAGCCTGCTTGCTTTGTGTCTGCAGCCACTCATCGCTGCAGAGGGAACTGCGACTGCGCCCAACCAAGCCTCAGCGACACAGGTGTTCCTAGGGCCTATCAGAGCTGCAGTGTAGGCCCCCATTGTCCCAACCGCCATCTTGTCTCTGGGCCGTCTTGCCTCTGGTCCCACTTCTCGCGCTTATCTCTGCAGTACCACATGGACATGGAGCAAACTGGGGAGGGTGGTAAGGAAGTTATGGTGGAGGAGGGGTGTGGAGGAGAGGAGTACTCTGGCGATATTGGACCCCCCTGAGTCCACAGGTATAAAAAAGAAGGATAAAAAAGTTTAAAAATCTACCAAGCCTGATCTCAATCACCTGGTAACAGAGGCTGTTAATTCTGCCTTCCAAACTCATGTAAAGGATATTATCAAAGCCTGTGCTTCCTTGAGCCACCGATCTAAGAGTAAACGGCAAGGATCAAAGACTTAAGCCCAGGTG
>JAJKFI010011386.1:1632048-1644002 GCA_029204185.1 Lerista edwardsae
AAGGCAGATAACAGGCATACAACCAATGTGGGGGAGGGGAATTCTTCCAGCGTTTTATCTAGTTTACGCCAAACAATTTCTCCATCCCATGTTTTCCCACTTCACCAACCCTACTCACAGCCTTAGTCCTCTTGCTGTAGTATTTCATGATCTTATCTCCGAGGTCAACAGCCATCGGCCCTGTGAAAACGCAGGCTTCTATCATCCTGCTGTTACAAGCGGGCTCTTCCTCCTCCCTGGATCGGCCGTTTCCAGGAAATTGGTCAAGCCAAGCCGCTCAATTTTCAACCTGCTCTCCTGCAGACTGAAACCATTTCCCTCCCTCGGAAGGGTCTAGAACAGAACGAAGATTGAGTCGCAAGCTCTCCGTGATAGAGAACTGCGACTTGCCTGGTGGCCATCTTGGCCCTGCCTCGTCTGTGGGTCACATCTTGTCTGCACGGACAACATGACCGCCAAGGGCCACATCGATGGGGTACAAGGACAAGGTCGAGGGTTCTGATGGAGGAGGCCTCTCTCCAATTCCAGTGGGTGGAGTATTTCTTGCTATCAGGGTGGAGCACCCGGAGGGAGTCAGAAATGTTGCCACAGACTGGTTGAGTCAACAACAACTTAGCGAGACAGAGTGGCACCTTGACCCGGAGGTTTTTTACAAAGAGACTGGGGATGCTTGTGGTGGATCTCTTCGCCTCGCAGGCCAACGCCCAGCTTCCAAGGTTCTTCTCCCGGGCCCTCACACCTGGGGTGGAGGGAACAGACGCCCTGCAGATTCCCTGGTCACCAGGCCTACTCTATGCCTTCCATCCTACACAATTACTTCCCCTTGTACTCAAAAAAGCTCAGTTACAAGAGGCAGAATTAATCCTCATTGCTCCTCACTGGCCCAGATGCCTGTGGTTCCCCACCCTGATAAACATGACAAATGGAGAAGGTTGGCCACTTCCAAACAGGGTAGATCTCAGTCCAGGACCTGTCCTCCACCCCCAACCTTCTCTACTCCAGTTGACAGCATGGAGGTTGAGTGGGAGGCCTTAACACAGTGTGGCTACTCAGATCAGGTGCTTAACATGCTCCTAGAATCCAAGAGGGAATCCACTAAGTGTTCCTACAGTGCTACCTGGCGTAGGTTCCACCAGTGGTGCAGGGAGCGGTGGTTTGATGCCACTAGGCCATCCATCCGTCAGCTCCTGGATTTTTTCCAGGCAGGCCTGGAGTTGGGACTCAGTACCAACACCCTCCGGAGACAGGTAGCAGCCATTAACAGCACTCTAGGGGCAGGGTTGGGCCCCAACATTTTGTCCCACCCCCACATCAAACATTTCCTTAATGGGGTGGCAATCCCCCTGTGGTACACAGGTTTCCCAGCTAGGATTTGCACAGTGCTCCATGGTCTCATGGGACCTCCATTTGGACCTCTGGCCAAGGTATCCCTGAAACTCCTTACCTTCAAGACCCTCTTCCTGAGCGAGGAGGGTGACAGAGATTGCGGCCCTGTCAGTTAACCTCAACTTGTGTATTTTTCACAAGGATTGGGTGGTCTGTCGTCCGGACCCTGCTTTCCTTCCCAAAATTATCACCCTGTTTCATAGGGAGCAAGAACTGATCCTACCCTCCTTCTGTAGTCAACCCCAACATCCTAAAGAGTGTCAATGGCACTCACTGGATGCAGGAAGGGTGCTAAGATTCTTCATTGATTGCATTAAAGCATTTAGGCAAACAGATGCCCTCTTCATAGGATTCCAGGGCCACAAGGAGGGTAGGAAGGTGCCCTGGAGGTCACTGGCCACATGGCTCAAGGGGGCTATTGTCATGGCATATGGGGCAGTGGGCAAATCTCCCCCACCAGGGATTACAGCCCATTCATCAGCGGGGCAGCTGCCTTGGCTGCCTGTTCACTTCTTGATGGAATTTTGTAGGGCAACTATATGGGCCTCTCCCAACACTTTCACTAGGTATTACAGGGTAGACTCTATGTGGGGCTGCCTTTGAAGACGGTCCGGAAATTACAACTAGTACAGAACGCGGCGGCTCGGGTGGTTGCTGGGGCACATCGGTTTGACTCTGTCGAGCCGTTGCTTCGGCGACTACACTGGCTGCCAGTTCTGTTCCGGGCCCAATTCAAGGTGCTAGTTTTGACTTTTAAAGCCCTTTACGGCTCGGGTCCGGGGTATTTGAGGGACCGCCTCCTTCCATATAATCCAACCCGTACTCTTAGATCATCTGGGGGGCCCTTTTGACTGTGCCGCCACCAGGAGAAGTGAGAGGGGCAGCGGCCAGGAAGAGGGCCTTCTCGGTGGTGGTCCCCCAACTTTGGAATACCCTCCCCTTAGAATTGAGAACTGCTCCCTCTCTGTTAACTTTTCGGCGGGGGCTGAAGACCTTTTTATTCCAAAAAGCTTTTAACTGTTGACAGGCTGGCTGGCTGGCTGGTTTGTTACATTTTTATATTTTATTTTATGATCCACTGGGCTTGTTGTTTTTAAATTGTATTGTTTTGTTTTAATTTTGTTTTATTGTATTGTTTTAATATTGTTTTTAAATTGCTTTTTAATGTTAACTTTTAAATTGTATTTTTATATTGTAATGCCGTCTTGGGTGTCTCCGGGCAAAAAGAGGGGATAGAAATCTAATAAATAATAAATAATAATAATAATAGACACTGTGGCGTCTGCTCAGGTGGCCTTCAGCAGGAGGGTACTCCAATTGGTGGTTGGCCCCTAGCCGACAACTGTACCTCTCCCCACTCGTTCCAGACTGCTATGACACATCCCATGTGGTGACGAATGCCCCATTTTCAAAGAAAACAGAACTTACCAGAGAATCTCCTGTTCTGGGGATAGGAAGGTGGGGCATTCGGCCCACCACAGGAGGAAGAGCAGAGTTCAAACGGGTATAGTAGATAGTGCGGGGGCGGTGGACAGAGTCAGGCATTAGATCGGCCTTCCCATCCTCTGTTCCATCATTGTCAAGTATCTCTGAACTGTTCTCCAGTTATCTTTGTTGAGAGTTTCTGTTCTAGTTATTTGAGTTGAGTACCATGTTGGCATAGTTTTAGTTGGAGGACTCCAGGTTCCAGCTTTCAGATCACACTGGGGTTTAGGGATGCCCTCCCACTGGAAGAGGAGGCAACATCAAAGAAGTCCGGCCCTGCCTCTTGATAGGGGAAGGGTATGCCCACATGGTGACGAATGCCCTACCTTCCTATCCCCAGAA
The DNA here is from genome assembly GCA_029204185.1 of Lerista edwardsae. NCBI lineage: Eukaryota > Metazoa > Chordata > Lepidosauria > Squamata > Scincidae > Lerista > Lerista edwardsae. The sequence continues at coordinate 1,635,262 of JAJKFI010011386.1, forward strand.
CAGGAGATTCTCTGGTAAGAATTCCATTTTTTCACCACCTGGAAAAGTTTAGTGTCATCTGCAAACGTGGCCACCTCGCTGCTTATCCCTGTCTCCAGGTCATTATGAACAAGTTGAAAAGCACGGGCCCCAAGACAGATCCCTGGGGCACTCCACTTTTCACCTCTCTCCATTGTGAAAATTGTCCATTGACCCCCACACTCTGTTTCCTGGCCCTCAACCAATTCTGGATCCATAAGGGGACCTGCCTTCTTTTTTTATTCTAATACTTTTTTAATCTACTACATAATTCTTGTACAATATTTATGAATGTTTTTTCTTTGTGAATTACTTTTCTCAGTCTCTTCTGGCCCATGTATATTTAGCTGCTTTAACATTTTGTAGTCAGGAATATGCAAACTGAAACAGACATGATCATGTTGACTGTGCAGCAGAACCAAATTTTCAGTTTATTTGTTGATAAATATCAGTACTTTCAATAATCGTGAATTGCAATTTGAGGCATTTCTTTTAATGAGGTTGCAACAAACATATTTATAGTGTGTAAGAAATGGGCCTTAAATTATTTTGTAACCCAATCCTAACTTGAACAATAGCAGGCTGGCTGTCCAGCCTGTGCGGCATCTTAAGTTAGGAGGCAGTAACAGCTTAGCGTGGGGCAAGGGGACAAATGTTGCCTTGCCCCATGATAAGCTGTAGGCAGCCCAACAGAGTTGCTCAGATCTGCACCTGCTATTTAGCTGTCACAGGTCCAGGCATGCTGCAGTGGCCCAAATTGGGGCCATGCAGCCTGAAGGTGGAGGTTTAGATCTGGCATAACTACTGAATCCAGACCACCCCTCAGGACTGCCCTCTCTTCAACCTGTATAGCCCCCACACTGATCAAACTTGAGGCTTACTTTCTACTTACCATTGTGTCCATAGGCCAACGGTGCTGCCTGTGCTGCCTGTGCACCTGTGGCCCAGTGCACACTTATGACCATGCTGAGCTGACACAGGCCACATGTGTAACCTTTGTAAGCATGGATTTTCAACTATGGAAACTCTGTCAGAGGTCAGGCAAAGCAGGTGGATCTTCAAGGAGCTCCCTTGAGGTCAGCGTCTCCTCGCTTTTCCTTTCTTCTCTTCCTCTTCCTTCTTGTCCCTACCTGTCCCCTGTGCTCCATCCTCCCTCCCAAGAGTTAGTACCACTCAGAAAGGATAAATAGGACCATCCCATGGCTGCCTCACCAGCCCAGCTGCATCAGGAGCAGGAGGCAAACAACCATGAGAGCACGCTTGTATGCGCATTTATATATGGAGCATCACCGCTAACAGACTGTCCATTCCTACTGCATAGTCCTTGCTTCCTCTCCCTCCATCGTTGCAGGATCCACCGGAGACCTCCCAACCATGCCCGGGGGGTTGCAGCTAGTAATGTCATGCAGGGGGAACGCAGGGGAACTCAGTTCCACTTATTAAAATTAGGGCTGACTCCGCCCACTTCACTCTCCCTCCTTCCCCCTCCCGATTCCTCTGCAAAGAGCTTTTCTTCTTGGTTGGCCGGCAGTCAGTCAGAGGGTTAAAGGGAGCGACTCCGGATTCCTAGGGGGGCAAAGGGGGAAGGGCTGCAGTGGGGAAGTCCCATCCTGCACAGCCCCCTTACTCGCTTCTTCCAGCCACACACGTGGAGTCAGCAGCCGCTCTGGTGAGTCTGCAGCCCACTGGAGAGAAGGGGCGTCCTCGGGGTGTGGTGGCAAATCGAGGGGGGCTCTGGAGGGGACGGAGGGGAGCCGGGACTTTTTGAAGCTGCCCTCCTGACGTGCCAGGCATAAGCGGGCTTTGGTGTGGGGAAGCGCCCAAGGGTGCTGTCCGGAGTGGTGCCGCCCCTCAGCCCCTTCCACAGGTTCCTGCCTCATTCTGCTCAGCCAGCCTCGGCTTCGAGGCTGCTGCCCCCATGCCAATTTTCAACTTCCCTGGCAATTTTGAATAACTCCACCTCGCCTAGCCACGAAGACCAAGGAAAGGCTTTCGCTGCTGTCTCTGTAGTCCAGAGCGTTTCACTGGCGCTCTGGGTGTGAGGCTTCTTTAGGAGACTGTCCCCATCACTATTGGAGCTGCAATTGGAGTGGGGGGAATTCTTCGCTTTCTGTTCTGTAGGCGCCAGGCGCTGTACAGAACCGGCTGGCTCCGCCCACTCATCGCTGACGTCATCGCTGGCTAGGAACCAGCCGCGGGTAGACCTGGGCTCCACCAGCCTCCGGCTTATGACATCACTTCCGGTGGGTGGGTCCTGACACATGCCAATCAAAAGTGAGTTCCTGTTCTTAAATCATTTAGATGCCACCACTGGTTGCAGCCCCAAGTGCTGAAAAAAGGCAAAAAAGCCTGCAAGCCAGCAGGGATTAGTTAAGGAGGCAGTTGATTAGCTTTCCAAGCACACGTACAAGACATAATTAAAGTATGCACATCCTCTAGCCTTCCAATAGCCAAACATAAGTGGCAGAGTTCCCCTGGCTTCAGCTTGGCCTCTGATTCGCCATCCACCTCAAGCTATTCCCATCCCCCCCACCACCTGCACAAGGGCAAAGCCAAGTGCGAGGCACCTGTCCAGGGACAAAAGGGATCTCATAAGCACCTGAAGGCCCACAGATTACAGGACCTCTCTACCTCTCTCTGTCTTCCTCCTCTGATTCTGATCATGAGGAGGGAGAGCTCTTGGGGGTTGATGAATGGGACTCCCCTCAACAGCTCAGCGGGCTCTTCCCTCTGGACCTCTTCCCAAAATGCTGAGCAAGGCCAATCAGATCCTTCCCTCCAGGAAGAAGGACACCCCCAAACAAAAGCACCAGTCCTTTCATTTGTCAGGTTTTGGCTCCAGGTCCAGAGAATTCAACCCTCACTTCAAGGCCAAATGGAACAGAAGTGGAGCCTTTCTAAAAAGTAGATCAGGGGAAACTCCTCCTTTAGTTCCACAAGAAAAACTGATGTCAAGTCAGGAGGCTATTCCTTGCCCACAGGAAGTCATCTTCTCACCTTCGCGGGTCGCTGGGCACTCATCAGCTCCGACGCTTGGGTCCTTCAGACTGTGACTTGGGGTTATGCTCTCAAGTTCTCGTACAACCCGCAAAAAGATTCTCTCTAGGATGTGGGTACAGGTTTGATGGCCTGAATCTGTAACAGGTGCTGAGGGGCCAACAACCTGTTACAGATAGGATGTTTTATCAAAATCTAAAATGAGATCAAAAAGTATTATTAAGTGTGATGATTTGACATGGAATGATCTTGTATTGGAAGCATAGCTTTCACAAAATTCTGAAGCTAGTCTGAAAGAAAAAAAGTGAATGTTTGCATCTAGACCTGGCTTAGCCTATTCTCAAGGATTTTTTAAAAATATCTATACTTTATTTGCTTTTGAAAGCCAAATGAATGGGTTTCTGCAGAGAAAAAAATATTTTTTTTATTTTAAAAAACCACATTTGCCCCACATGACTGATGCTATAATTGCAAACATTGAATAATTGAGATCTTTCATGTCTGCCAAGAATAAGTTTTCAAAGCTATCCCTTACTTTGTGTCAGTTTTTTGCTTTTATTTCAGTGCAAACCTATTTTGTACTTTAAGGAAAGGCACATACTTCTCAGGCCTTACACTTGTCTGTTGTTAGAAAATTATTATTTTGAGAAAGGTTCTTCCTGCGCATTGAAAAAAGTGATGTAAAAATACATATTGTCTAAAAGAAGAGATTTTTATTAGACTGTAATGCAAGAGAATTATAACTGGTTTTCAGTTTCAGTATTGGACAACTTACTTATAAAGTAGAGCAGTTTTTATGATAACTGCAATTTTGTAAAGTGACTATATCCTATCTTTATTGTTAGAAGTGTTACTATTGTGAAACCTATAGTTTTGGGGAATGTTGCTTGCTATTTTGGAAAGAAATGAGAAGTTTTGATTTAGAAGTGGACAATTTATGTCAAACATTAAAGACATGAGGTAGCTAAAAAATTAAGTTAGAATTGTTTTCTATACTGCCATATACCTTAGAACATTTTATAGTGTTCTTTCAATGTCCAGCTAGACTAGGCCTGTAGGGTGACCAATATGATCAAAAGGGTGACCCTATACAAAAAACAAATGATTAATAATGGACTTTCAAACTTCCACTTTCTGTGAAGTGCTCATATATGGTACTTTATACTGATGAATATACAGTCCATTTTCTTATATGTGAATTTCCTATCTGCAGATTCATTTATCTGCAATGGGCAGAATTGCCCCTACCTCTCCATCTATAGCTTTATTCTTGTTATCTGCTATTGCACTTGGGATGGGGCTCAGCGCAGCTATGAGTGAGAGAGTTTGAGGGAGAAGAAGAAACAAGGGTTTACTTCATGAGCAGAAGCACCAGCAGGGGGGAGAGGAAGATACAGTAAAGGACAAATGGGAGATGGTGTTGCAGTAATTGTGTTCAGACAATTATACCAGGGTTGTAGACTGGGACCCACTTTTTTAGAATGACAGTCGTATCAGGGCCCACCAGAAGTGATTAACCTGGAAGTGATATTGTGGCAGGAAGTGACATCATCAAGCAGGAAGTGCTGTCATTGTAACCTAATAAAATGACACTCCTGAAATGCAAACTGGTATTCTTGGACTGCAGCTATTGTACAACCATGAAACACCCCTGACAGAAAGCAAGATTAGGACAAAATATAAAAGCAATATAAAAGCACTGAACTAAAAATAAAATTTTAAAAAATGCACTCACTTGAAAATTCAAAATGTTAACGCTCACAAAAGGAAGATAACCAAGAGTCTGTAGTTTTCAAGATGGCTGCTCCCAGCTTTCCACGACCCACCTTACATTAGGTCTTCTTGACCCATCAAGTGGGTCCCAACCCACACTGACTAACACTGCTCTAGAACCTAACCCCATTTTTTACATAGGCTTAATAATTTTGTATCTGCTAATTCAATATCCAGTAGGTTTTCCATGAGCATAACCCTAGCAAATAACAAGAACTTACTGTAATTAGTATTGGATAGTTTTGGAAAATATTTTATGGCCAAATGTGTAATCCCATTGAGTTCAGTAGAATCTGTTAGATGTATTCAGGGTTGTAACATTGGAGAGAAATTGGATTAAAGGAGTGTTCTTCAAACTGTGGGTTGGGACCCACTTGATCAGTTGTGGCCTGATGTCAGGTGGGTCACGGAAAGCTTGGACTAGCCATCTTGAAAGCTGCAGACCTGATTCTTGCTATATTCCTTTTGTGAGTGTTAATAGTTTGAATTTTCGAGTGAGGTTTCAAAAAAGAAGTTTTTTTTTAATTTTGTTCAATGCTTTTGCATAATATTTTGTCCTGACCTTGCTTTCTTTCCAGTATGTTTCATGATTGTGCAGTTGCTGCAGTCCAACTATTATTTATTTATTTATGTATTTGAAGAATTTATACCTAAGCTGAAGCAAATGCCCAAAGCGGCTTACAGAGAATAAAACAAAATACAATATAACCATAATAAGTAAAACATAATAAGCAAAACACATTTAAACAACATACTAAAACAACAACAACAAGTTAAACATTAATGGGAATACCAAAAGTGAACAGGAATGAAAGCTAGACCCAATTCACCATATCAGGATGTATCGGAGGGTGGGAAAAATAATTGACCAGGGGAGTGAAACACACTATGACAATATAATAGAGGGACAGAGAATAGCCAGGCAGGCAGTATGCCAATTTACATTATAGGAATGTGATTTTATTATACCACAATAGGAATTCCTGCTTAATAATGTCAGTTCTCGTGGCCCTAACGCCATTCTAAAAAGGGGGTCCCAGTGCAAAAAGTTGAGAACCACTGGATTAAAAGTTACACAAATGCTGCAAGAGGTAGAAAGCTTAAAATTGCTATCGTACTCTTAGGCCACTTTTTTTGGACTATGGGTCAGTACCCCATAGACAGTTAATGAGTCATGTTTAGGTGGATCAGTGTATATTTTAATATTACAGACTTGATGCTACCATGATACGTGACTGCATTTGGAGAAATACTACACAGTACTTTTAATAGGCTACTATGTACATGCTCCCAGGTGCCCCCTTGGCTTCACAATTTGGGAATCCATGGGAGAGGGGACACACTTGCCAATTGCTTCCCCAGAGAGAGAGAGAGAGAGAGAGAGAGAGAGAGAGAGAGAGAGAGAGCAAGGGAGAAAGAGTGGGAAGAGAGAGACGGAGAAGGAAGAGAACGGGAGGGAGGGAGAGGGAGAGAGAGGGAGAGGAAAGGGGAGAGAAAGACCAACCATCAGGAATTGGGAACATGCTAGCTCAAGACCAAGAGGTTTAGATAACAGGAGGCGCTATGCCTTAAGCGGGAATGCTGGTGAAGTGAAGCCAGTGGGCGGGCTTAGCAGCCATGTTGGTATACTCAAAACAATCCTCATTCCAAGCATTTCAGATTGCTTTGCTCGTACTGTTTAGGATTGAATAGTTTATTCCTGAAATAAAAACTTACGAAAATAAAAACATGTGATCGTGTAGACACATTATTGGTAACCTTATTATGATTTAATATGCAATTACAAGGTTAAATTCCTCATAATTATATTACTGAACATACCTGACGAAATGCTGTCTATTTAAACTCAGATTGCACTATTTTAACAGACTTTATTGAAATCTACACAAGCAAAAATAAAACGGTCATACCCCATTAAAAAAAATTCAGAATTTCATAAATATTACAGTAGAAAATGAAAGGTGGAAAAATAAAGTGTGAACGGGAAGGAAAGAAAAAAAGGGAGGGTGGGCAAAAATTAGATAAATATATAGGAAAATTACATTAAAATCTCTTCATAACACAAGTAGTTGTCAATATGAGAGTAATTCTTTTTTACTTCTAGGCTATTAAGAGTATTTTTTTAAACTTCTACACTCACCCCCCCCATAAAACAAATTCTGTTAATGTTCAGAATTTCAAAAATATTACAGTAGAAAATGCAAGGTGGGGGAAAAGTGTAAACGGGAAGGGGGGGAAAAGGAGGGGGAAAATTTTTTTTTTTACCTTCTAGACCATTAACAGTGGGTGTCAGAAATGGTGAATAAGATTGCTAGGAACAACAAGAAATTACACAGCTTCAAAAATAATGCACTATTTCAGTGAATTGTAGTTTTATTGAACCGATGTGAATACACGAATCTTTCCGTGGAAATTAAATCCCATTTTTCGTACAGCGATTTGCACACCCATATGCAGAACACGCAGGCATGATTAAAGAGGTTGATATTAACTTTTACACACGTGCAGGGAGATTTTCATTCCTGAATTCGCGGCAATCCTCCTTGGCGGCAATGGTCTGACAGGGTATACAAATATGGCCACAGGTGCCCCGATGTGGCTTCAAGAAAATGACGTCATGCCGCCTCCTGTTATCTAAGCTTCTTGCTCAAGACCCATTCCTAATCAAACCCATTTGGGCTACAGAAGGGGAAAAACGAAAGCCACATTGTCCAAACAAAATGAATAGAAATGTTTTGGGCAGGATTCCAGATTGAGAATTAACACAAACTCCCTTTTTACCCCTATTGACCCCTGCTAACTGGGCAAGAGACACTTTTCAAGTGGTGTTCCTCTTATATTTAGCAGGGGGAGAGTAATTGTCCCTCTTCACCCCTGCGCAGTGTCTTTTCTAATGGCTGTTGCTGGTGGGGTTCTGCTTTTTTCAGACTGTGAGCCCTTTTGGGACAGGGAGCCATTTAACTTTATTATTATTTGCCTGTAAACCACTTTAGGAACTTCATGTTGAAAAGTGGTATATAAATACTTTTTGATTGATTGATTGATTGATTGATTGATTGATTGATTGATTGATTGATTGATTGATTGATTGATTGATTTTAGCAATGATAATCAATGGGGCTTACTCTCAGATAAGTGTGGATAGGATTGGCATGTTTGAAGAAATTTTTTTTAAACAGATCAGCAACTGCTTCGGACGGTTAGGAGAGTATCGGAAGCATAACTTTCACAAAATTCTGAAACTTAGTCTGAAAGAATTAAAAATAAATATTTAATATTACTAACTGTAATTATTTACTGGCCCCAGACAGATTCAAGCCTTTTTCAAAAAGCAGGCTTTTAAAAATAATTTTTTTATTTTTAGTAGAACAACACTAACTTGTCACTACAAAACAAAAGCTAAACAAAAAACCAAATTCAGAATATATAAACCACGCATGGAGTAGTACATCTAGATTACTTACAACCTTTATAATATAGTAATAGCTTTTCACCTCTGCAATGGTGGGGGATCGCACTTTATGATCCGCCCTCGGAGGCTGATGGATCCAAACGGATTCCTGAGGGCTCTGGGGGATTTTCCTGTTGCCAGAGTTGGAGACCCACCCGGTGCCCTGGTCGACCTCTGGAATACGGAGATGGCCAGGGCCCTGGATGAGATCGCTCCTGAGCGTCCCCTGCCCAGTCGCAGAATCAGAGCGGCCCCTTGGTTCTCTGAGGAGCTGTGAATGATGAAGCGGCAGGGCAGACGACTAGAGTGTCAGTGGCGAAAGACCTGTACCAAATCTGACTGTACACAGGCTTGTTGTTGTTGTTGTTCAGTCGCTAAGTCGTGTCCGACTCTTCGCGACCCCATGGACCACAGCATGCCAGGCCTCTCTGTCCTCCACTAGCTTCCTGAGTTCGCCCAATTTCATATTCATTGCTTCGGTGACACTATCTAACCATCTCAT
>JAJKFI010011386.1:1649002-1691001 GCA_029204185.1 Lerista edwardsae
AATTCTAGAAGCTGTTCTAGGTCTTCATAGAAGCGGTCAACTTCTTCCTCATCAGCACCAGTGGTTGGGGCGTAGACTTGGATTACTGTGATGTTGAAAGGTTTGCCTTGGATCAGAATGGAAATCATTCTATCATTTTTGAGGTTATACCCCAGTACTGCTGTTCTCACTCTCTTGTTCACGATGAAGGCACATGCTAGGGCCCAGTTAAAAGCTTACTCTAGGGCAGTGGTGGCGGCTAAGAGGGCACACTTCTCTGCCACCATTGCATCTGCAGAGAACCGTCCGGCTGAGCTCTCCCGTGTGGTCCATAATCTTTTACATCTCGCCCCCCCTTCTGGTGGGGAGGACCACACGGAGGCTCGCTGTGAAGAGTTCGCAAAACATTTTGCAGAGAAGGTCGATCAGATTCAGCATGACTTGGACGCCGCTGTGGGCATATCTAGTGATGTCACCTGGGAACCTGTCTATCCTACGATTTGGGATTCTTTTCAGCTTGTAGAGCCTGAGGATGTGGACAGGATTCTCTGGAGTGTGAGACCTGCTGCTTGCCCGCTCGACCCTTGCCCAGCATGGCTAATTAGAGCTGCCTGGGAAGGGTTGGCCGAGTGGACGGGGAGGGTGGTGAATTCATCTCTAAGGGAGGGGGTGCTCCTGCCTGCTTTGAAGCAGGCAATGGTTCGCCCGCTCCTGAAGAAACCCTCCCTGGATCCCACAAATTTAAACAACTTTTGGCCAGTCTCGAATATCCCATTTCTGGGCAAGGTGATTGAGCGGGTGGTGACGTCCCAGCTTCAGAGGGTACTGGAGGAAACAGATTATCTGGACGCATTCCAATCTGGCTTCAGGCCGGGGTTCGGGACAGAGACTGCCTTGGTCGCCTTGGTGGATGACCTTCGCCGGGGGATGGACAGGGGAAGTGCGATCCTGTTAGTCCTACTGGACCTCTCGGCGGCTTTTGACACCATCAACCATGGTGTCCTTCTGGGTCGGCTGGCCGGGTTGGGGCTTGGAGGCACTGTTTTGAAGTGGTTCCACTCCTTCCTGGCTGACAGATCCCAGAAGGTGGTGCTGGGGGACGCTTGTTCGGCACCCCGACCTCTTGGGGTGCCGCAAGGTTCCATCTTATCCCCCATGCTATTCAACATCTACATGAAACCTCTGGAAGAGGTCATCTGGGGGTTTGGAGTGGGGTGCCATCAATATGCTGATGACACCCAACTTTATCTCTCCTTTCCCCCTGATTCTGAGTAGGCGGTTGAGGTCCTGGATCGCTGTCTGGAGGCAGTTGGGGGCTGGATGCGGGCGAACAAGCTGAAATTAAATCCGGATAAGACAGAGGTGCTTTTGGTTCGGAAATCCACAGCTCGGGTATTGGACTATCATCCTGCTCTGAATGGGGTTGCACTTCCTCTGAAGGAGCAGGTTCGTAGCTTGGGGGTTCTCCTGGATCCACAGCTACACCTGGAGTCCCTGGCGGTGGCAGTGGCCAGGGGAGCCTTTGCTCAGCTTCGGCTGATTCGCCAGCTGTGGCCGTACCTGAGCTGTGCGGACCTGGCCACAGTGACCCACGCCCTAGTAACACCTAGATTAGATTATTGCAATGCGCTCTACGTGGGGCTGCCTTTGAAGACAGTCCGGAAATTACAACTAGTACAGAACGCGGCGGCTCGGGTGGTTGCTGGGGCACATCGGTTTGACTCTGCCGAACCGTTGCTTCGGCGACTACACTGGCTGCCGGTTCTGTTCCGGGCCCAATTCAAGGTGCTAATTTTGACTTTTAAAGCCCTTTACGGCTTGGGTCTGGGGTATTTGAGGGACCACCTCCTCCCATATAATCCTGCCCGTACTCTCAGATCATCTGGGGGGGCCCTTTTGACTGTGCCGCCACCAGGAGAAGTGAGAGGGACGGCGGCCAGGAAGAGGGCCTTCTCGGTGGTGGCCCCCCAAATTTGGAATACCCTCCCCTTAGAATTGAGAACTGCTCCCTCTCTGTTAACATTTTGGTGGGGGCTGAAGACCTTTTTATTCCAAAAAGCTTTTAACTGTTGACAGGCTTGCTTGCTGGTTTGTTACACTTTTATATCTTGATTATATGATACACGGGGCTTGTTGTTTTTTAAATTGTGTTGTTTTGTTTTAATTTTGTTTTATTGTATTGTTTTAGTATTGTTTTTAAATTGTTTTTTAATGTTAAATTCTATATTTTATCGTATTTTTGTATTGTAATGCCACCTTGGGTGCCTTCGGGCAGAAAGGGGGGATAGAAATCCAATTAATAATAATAATAATAATAATAATAATAATTGATGATGATGATGATGATGATGATGATGATGATGATGATGATGATGATGAAACCTTTATTGGAATAAAACAATAGGCACAGAGCTTGGAAGTTTATAAATATCAGCCATACATAAAAAAATAAAAAAATTACCCCACATCTTACCCAGAGTATGGACATTCGATAAAGGCAAATTATTTCTGTTCTCTGGATGCCGTAATCTGCTGCAGATAAATTACTGCCTTCTTTGTTATATCCTCAATAAAATGATTATCTGCTAGGATCTAAATGTTTGACATTGATGGTGTCATATATAGGACTGTATAACAGCATGTACTGTAGGGTAGTAATAATTATTCCAAATAAACTTTTGTCTCTTAGCCTTTTATTGTTTTCTTTTAATCTTTCTTTTATCTCCGTATCATTTATTTTAATCCCCAGCATGGCATTTTCCATCTAAAACCTCCACCTATTCATCCAATCCATAATTTATTGCACTAAAATTTCCCTTCTCATGCAGAAAGTCTATGAGCGGTTTCCAGTTATTCATAATTGACTATACTTATTTCTCTTTTAGTAAAATTGTAAGTTTGTTCATTTCCATTAAGTCCAGAATTTTTATCCACCATTGCTCAATTGAAGATACCTCTAGCACTTTCAAATATTGAGCATATAATATCCTTGCTGCAGTTGTCATATACAAAAACAAGATTTCAAAATCTTTTAGAACCTGATCCTCAAATATATCCCCAAAAAATGCTTCCGGGTTCAATCGTAAATTTACCTTAAAAATCCACTGTATGTACCTGTTGGTATATCTGAGCCCAGTATCTTTTTGCTTTTGTACAGGTCAAACCACATATGGTAAAATGTACCTTCCTGTTTCTTACAGTTCCAGCATTTATTTGACATATTTTTATACATTTTTGCTAATTTTACTGGTGTTAAACACCATCTATGCATCATCTTGTAAAAATTATCTTTAAGATTTACATTTAATGTAAATTTCAATCTTTTAGTCATGCCTCTATGAACAGTTTTTTTAAAAAAAACAACAACAACTCTTGCCTTTCCTGGATATATTACCTGTCTTTGCTCAGGTATTCATAAGGAGCTTGAGTGGCACAGTGCATAAATGCCACAGTTAAAGCCACAGGTGTGAATCCGGCTGGGATCAATTACATTGTTTAGAAAAATAATTGTATTTAGAAAAAAAGGGGGGGTAGATTGCATCTAGCAGGAACCATGATTTCACCACATGATTGAAAAATAATCTCCCACTTTTGTAGCTTATAGTAATAATAGTAAGCTTTCAACAAAAGAGCATAAATCTTGCTATTGTTATGATTAGCTACAAATGTTTAATTGTTTATTTGTGGTACCTTGTAAAGGTTGAATCACAATTTCAGACAATGAATCTACTCTCTGTGCCCTGTATGCTTCCAGAATTGCCTCTCGTCCATCTAGAAAAAGCCAAAAGGACCTCTTTGGAAACCCCAGGATGGAGGTTTGCCAAAATCTGTGTCTTTAAGGTTGTGATGCTCAGACCCTTGATAGGTCAAAACTCTAGTAACTCAGGCAAATTCTCAACTTCCTGCAAGCGGGCTTGGATCTGGGTCTCAGTACCAGCACCCTTCGCAGACAGGTGGCAGCCATTAATACAGCATTGGGAGCGGGCACAGGAGTGAGCATTTCTAGTCATCCACATGTGCGATGTTTTTTAAAGGGGGTAGCCTTGAGCAATCCGCCGGTTGTACACAGATTTCCTACCTGGGATCTGCATGTTGTGCTCAAGGGCCTTATGGGACATCCCTTTGAGCCGTTGGCTATGGTTCCCAAAAGATTTCTAATGCTCAAAACGGTATTGTTGGTGGCTGTCACCTCGGTGAGGAGGGTGTCTGAGATTGAAGTCTTGTCATTTAACCCCAGTCTGTGTACATTCTATAGGGACTGGGTGGTGCTGCGGGCCAATCCAACCTTTGTGCCCAAGGTCAACACTAGATTTCATAGAGAACAGGAAATCATTTTGCCTTCCTTTTGTCCCCATCCCCAGTATCTCAGAGAGCACCAGTGGCATTCCTTGGACGTATGGAGAGTATTATGATTTTACTCGGACCACATGGCTTCATTTAGTGGAGCCATGTTGATACCATGTTCATTGGATTCCAAGGGTACAAAAGGGGGAAAAGGTGTCCAAAAGGACCTTAGCTTTGTGGCTTAAGGAGGCGTATGTGGCGATAGACAAAGTCCCACCATCTGGGGTTACAGCTCATTCCATCAGAGGAGCTGCTACCTCGGCAGTGTTTAAGGGCTACCATTCTTTATTTGACATATGTAAGGCACATGGGCATCACCTAATACATTCACTAAACATTATAAGATAGATGTGGCTGCCGTAGCGCAGGCATCCTTCGGCAGAAGGGTGTTGCAGGCTGTTTTGCCCTCATAGCCAACATCTATCCAGTTCCCACCTACACAGTTAGCTTTGAGACATCCCACATGGTCTTCGAAGACCCCACCTTCCTTCCTCAGAGAAAACGGAATTCTTACCTGAGAATCTCCTGTTCTGGGGAAAGGAAAGTGGGGTAGTCGACCCACCGCTGGGAAGCGGTGTCGGTATGAGTGGGTGGACTAGCAGGTGTCAGGGGTCAGATTAGAATGGAATTCTTCTCTTTCTTCTTCCCCGCCTTCTGTCTCTAGTTTGTCAGTTTTGCTAGATTCTCTTTGCCCTGTGGCTGGGAGGATTAGTTCTGGCGGTGTTGTAAAGTTACGTTGGTAGTGTTGTGGTGCGGAAGTTTCTTTCAAGTTCCAGCTTGTTGATTGGACTGGGAGCTTGGGGATGCACTTCCACCAGATGAGGAGGCAACCTTCAGCGACGTCCGACTCTGCCTTGCCATTGGTGGAGGCATACCCACGTGGTCTTCGAATACCCCACCTTCCTTTCCCCAGAACGGAGATTCTCAGGTAAGAATTCCATTATCTGAAACAAATAATGAATGGTCTCAGTTGGAGTGCTTCAGTTTGCAAGAAGATCTGCGAGATTGCATGAACTAGTCCCTCAGAATAGCAAGAAGCTCCAGGGAGTATCCCAGTTGTACTGTGTCCCGGACTCATGTATCTGTTACTGAATCCCACCTGACTATGAAGTACTGCAGCCTTCCCCTTACTGGAAGATCAAAGTAGAATTGGGAGTTATTTCTGCTTTCCTCCCTTGGATGGGAAACATTCTGGCTTTTAAGGATGAGATTTGTAAGATAGTTTTCTTGATTGCTAGACTGTCCCTTGTAGAATCTCAGTGGATGGTCTGGCTAGTTTGTCTTGGGCCATGAAAGGACAGTTGTTGGTGCCTGAAAGAAGCTGTGGTCTCTCTGTAGGCAGGATCTTCTGCTTGCCTTTGATTTCCACTAACAAGGAATCTAAGGCCTCACCAAAAAGTTTAAGACCTTGAAAGGGCACTGCCACAACCTTATTGTTGGATGCTTCTATGCACAGCTGCTCCCGCTCCCATGACTCTCCTTGAACACTGTCTCCACTGTAACATCAAAGCCGCAGCAGATGCCATCCTCCAGATGCCATATAATCATCCTTGTAGTATAGCTTGATTGAAAGTTGACATGGTACAGCAAATTGCTGTAACCATATCACCATTGCTTTGGAGCAGAGGGAGGAAGCTACAGATTATTTAAGGGAGGATGTGGAAGCATTCACTCTTGGCAACTTTCTCAATCTTTTTATCTGTAGGGTCTGCAGGCAGGCCTTCACTCTATCAGGAACAGATGGCAAGCCCAGTGGCAGCATGGGGGTGTCCACTGTAGAAAGCTTAAATCTGGGAAAGTCAGCTTTAGCCACTCTACTTGGTTGATGGCTGACCTGGATCTTTGGATTTGGAGGGAAAATTTCCATGACTTATCAATTAATTCCTTGAAATAATTTGGTAAAGGATAACCCTATAGGATTTCTTGCTGATTAGAGAAAACCGAGGCAGCCCCTTCCAGCAACTGGTGGAAGACTGATTCAGAAGATGCCTCAGAGAGCTATTGCTTCTGCAACTAACACCTTGACAATCCTGTTGAATAGCTTCTGGAACTGATCTGATCCCTGCTGTTCTGCAGCAGGATCCTCATCATCAGACTGTTATGTATGTAGTGATTTCATCTGTGGGAGAAGCAATTAGTTACCCAGGATTGGTGGACCAATCACTTGAGATCTAGGCTTGGGCGTGGTTGAGTAGTTAAGTATTTTAGTGTGTGTGTGTGGGGGGGGTTGTTTTTAACCTTGTATGTTGTGTCGGAATTAAACCGTACTAAAAGGACTTATGCTTTGTCTGGTTATGTTGGACCCACAAACATAACAGTGGCGACGAAGGTGGGATTTCAAGCCTGAGCCTGGATTACGACAAAAAGAAAAGTTATGGCTGTTCAAGGACAAATGGAGGCGTTTGACCCGGCATTCCCGGAGTTGTGGGAGACGTACGCCGAACGTATGGAGTTTTTTTTGGAAGCTAAGGGAATTTCAGATGCTGTATTGAAAAGAGCAACCTTGCTTAGCATTTGTGGAGCTGCAACGTTTGAAATTGCTCAAAGTTTGGTGGCCCCGAATGAATTGAGAACTACACCTTATAAGGATATTATGGGCCTTCTAAAGAGTCATTTTGCACCACAACCTTCTCGGATTGCACGACGGCATGCCTTTTATAAAAGGGACCAGGCTGTTGGAGAATCCATTTCAGGTTTTGTGGCTGCCCTTCGCCAATTGGCAAGGAGGTGCGAGTTTAGCAACCTGGAGGAAATGCTCTTAGATCGAGTGATTTGTGGTTTGGAAAATCAGAAATTACAACAGAAAATGTTTGCTAAGGAGACATTGACTTTCCAAGAAGCAATTAAAGAATGCTTATCATTTGAAAGGGCAGAGGGTGCCATAAAGCAGTCGCCTTCCTCCTTAAAACCGGAGGTAAATCATTGTAAAAGGACGGATAGGAATGGTGAAGATCGGGGAGAAGTGTTACAAATCCATAGAAGAGGCCGGGGAATGAGTAAGCCACAGATAGCACCAGCCCTTCAATCAAGGGACCGGCAAGAGACTGAGAGCCAGGGTCAGCGTTCGTGTGCAAGTTGTGGGGGAGCACATGAATGCCAGAATTGTCATTATAGGAATTTTAAATGCAAAAAGTGTTTGAAATTAGGGCATCTAGCACGAATTTGTAGAAGCAAGTTTATAAGGGGGTCCATTCGGGAAATTGGCAGTAATAGTGATAATGAAAGTCATCAAGAATCTATCCTTCAGGAAGAGCTTTACACTACTTCAGTATACCCGGTACAGAGTTTGAGGTTAACAACTAAGGAGAAGATATATGTGAAGGTAGAGATTCAAGGGTCTCCCTGTAAAATGGAGGTAGATTCAGGTTCAGCATTATCAATTATTTCTATGGATACTTATAAGCGCCTTTGTCCAAATGAGAGTCCCAAATTAGAATCAGCAGGGCTATTGCTAACAGATTATCAAGGAAATCGGGTCCCTCTTCGGGGTGTGGGTAAGTTTAGAGTCCAGTATAAAGATTTTGATGGATTTCTGGAATTGGTTGTTGTAGAAGGACGTCGTACCAGTCTTTTGGGACTAGCATGGTTTGGGCCTTTAGGAATTCAAATAACGGGTGTTCGGAACATGGACCAACAGGATTCTGAGGCAGTTTGTAAAGAATTTGCACAGGTCTTTGAAAAAACTTTGGGGTGTTATAAAGGTCCAGCAGTGTCTTTACAGCTTAATCCAGCTATTATGCCCATACGTCTGAAGGCTCAACGAGTTCCATTTGCATTAAAATCTAAGATTGAAGAAGAGCTAGATCGTCTAGTTAAGCAGGGGGTTTTAGAACCAGTATCGCATGCACGTTGGGAAACACCTATTGTGACTCCACTTAAGCCCAATGGGGATGTGAGAATTTGTGCTGATTATAAGTGTACAATCAATAAGGCATTGCAGCAACATGCATATCCAGTTCCAATGATTAGCCAGCTATTGACCTCTCTTGCAGGTTCTAAGGTTTTTGGAAAGTTAGATTTAGCTCAAGCATATCAGCAGTTACCGGTTACTGAGGAGACGGCAGAAGCCCAGACTATTGTGATGCATAAGGGCACATTTAAGGTGAAGCGCCTGCAATTTGGGGTTTCTGTAGCACCCGGGATTTTTCAAAATCTGATGGATACACTCCTTAAGGGAATCCCAGGGGTTATTCCTTTTTTTGACGATGTTTTGATTGCGGGGGCATCAGAAAGTGAATTTAATAGTCGTCTTCGGGAAGTCCTCCAGCGTTTCCATGCAGCAGGCTTAAAGGTAAAGAGAGAGAAGTGTATTTTGGGGGCTTCAAAGGTATCTTATAGATGCAGATGGGGTACATCCAGCCCCGGGAAAGGTACAGGCTATTGTAAATGCTCCCCCTCCTAGATCAAAGCAGGAATTGCAAGTGTTTTTAGGATTGCTAAATTTTTACCATTCTTTTTTGCCACATAAGGCAGCAGTGGCAGAACCATTGCACCGGCTTTTGGATAATGGGGCTCCATGGAAGTGGGGCCAATTACAAGAGGTTGCCTTTCAGGAAGTAAAAAAATTGCTTACTTCTAATTCTTTATTGGCTCATTTTGATGAGTCATTACCGGTCGTTCTGACATGTGATGCTTCCCCTTATGGTATAGGGGCGGTTTTAAGTCATAGACTGCAGGATGGCCGAGAAGTACCAGTAGCTTATTATTCACGGACTTTATCGTCAACAGAGCGAAATTACACCCAAATAGACAAAGAAGCCCTGGCCATAGTAGCGGGGGTTAAAAAGTTTCATGATTACTTATATGGGCATTGTTTTTCAATCGTAACAGATCACAAACCCTTGCTGGGTCTTTTTGCTCCAGATAGGCAAACACCTCAAATTTTGTCTCCTCGTATGTTGTGCTGGTCTATTTTTTTTTGTCAGCATATCAGTATTCCTTAGAGTATCGATCAGGCAAGGCGATCGGGCATGCAGACGCTCTTAGCCGTTTACCATTGCCGAGTTTAGGGCCAGATCCGGCTCCAGCATATGGTATTATGCTTCTAGAATCTCTCCCAGAGCCACCATTGCATGCTTCCATGGTAGCTTCTTATTCAGCTAAAGATCGTGTTCTTTCCCGTGTTTTGAATTGGGTTTGGCGAGGGTGGCCAGGAGGCCAAGTAGAGGCTGAGTTCAAAGCATACAAAACTCGCCAAAATGAGCTTTCAGCACATAAGGGCTGCCTTCTTTGGGGGAGTCGAGTGGTGATCCCTCCAAAATTAAGAAATCAAGTTTTAGAAGCTTTACATGAAAATCATCCAGGGATTGTGCGAATGAAGGCATTGGCAAGGAGTTATGTTTGGTGGCCAGGAATAGATGCTGCCATAGAGGAGTGGGTACATCGTTGTAGACTATGTCAGGAGTCCCGGCCAGAAGTGCCAAGAGCTCCTGTTCAACAATGGGAGACTGCTCGCACTCCATGGTCGAGGGTACATATAGATTTTGCAGGGCCCTTTCAAGGTCAGAATTTCTTTTTATTGGTAGACTCATATGCAAAATGGTTGGAAGTAGTACCAGTTACTGTGATGACTTCAAGAACAGTTGTTAGGGCCCTTCGTAGGATTTTTGCTACTCATGGTCTACCTGATGTTATTGTATCCGATAATGCTGCACAGTTTACATCTGTAGAATTTAAAGATTTCATAGGCAGGTATTTGATTCGGCATGTAACATCAGCCCCGTTTCATCCATCTACAAACGGCCAGGTAGAACGAATGGTGAGAACTACTAAAGATTCTTTGAAGCGAATTGTTCAGGGGGATTGGGATCATCGGTTGGCAGCATTTTTGTTCAGCCACCAAGTGACCCCTTGTACGACTACGGGCCGTAGCCCTGCAGAGATGTTAATGGGGCGGCGATTAACAACTCGTTTGGACAGATTACATCCAGATCGTACAACGGACAAATTGCCAATGGCAGAGACACAAGAAGCAGTTCGTAGTTTCAGTCAGGATGACTTAGTTTATATACGGAACTATGCCAATGGCCCAATGTGGATTCCAGCAACTGTTTGTCGGGCTACAGGTCCAGTTTCATACGAAGTGGCTGGTTCTGATGGGAGGATTTTTCGACGTCATCTGGATCAAATGCGCCGCCATGTATCGGATTCAGGGCCAGTATCGTTTCCCCCTGTACTCCGAGACCAACAACAGGAGGTGCTTGGCGCAGGAGCCAGTCAAGATTTAACATCACAGGAAGAGGAATCTTTTTTGGCTCCACCGGGATCCACTGATGTGGGAGTGTCTTGGGAGAGTCCTACAGTAGGGGTATCGGCCCCAGTGAGTATTCCAGAGAACCCATTAGAGCAAACTAGAACAGTAGAGACTCCTGTGCCAGTGCCACGTCGTTCTGTACGAGAACGGATACGGCCGCGTTACTTGGAAGATTATGTGTGTGGACCCTGAACAATTCTTGGGGGAAAGGGGTGTTATGTATGTAGTGATTTCATCTGTGGGAGAAGCAATTAGTTACCCAGGATTGGTGGACCAATCACTGGAGATCTAGGCTTGGGCGTGGTTGAGTGGTTAAGTATTTTAGTGTGTGTGTGTGGGTTGTTTTTAACCTTGTATGTTGTGTCGGAATTAAACCGTACTAAAAGGACTTATGCTTTGTCTGGTTATGTTGGACCCACAAACATAACAAGACACCTCCCCCTTTTCCTCAGAAGTTACATCTGACCCTAAAACTGGGTTTGACACTAATGAAACGAGTGGACTCACTGCCCTGACTGCAGTCAAGAAACTTTGATTAGATATACAGATAGCCAGGAATATCAGCAGATACAGAACCCTTGGATTTAAGTATCTATGGGCTCTGAATCCGTAGAGAAGTGTCCCCACTGAACCAGAACTGGTCTCTGGTAATGTTCGAAGGTTTTCTGAGGCATGAGGAAGACACCTAGGCCCTAAAAAAATACTATTTCTGGTTTTTGGGAGAAAACCAGAGGTGACTTCTTTTTCAATATTAGGCATTCTGAAGCCTGGGAATGAGGGTTCCCATCACTTCCGGTTTTTGCCTGAAAACTGGAAGTAGCATTTTTTCAGTCCTAACGATCTTGCAAAGGCTCACAGAGGCTGCAGATGGTTTCCAGCAGCCCTTCCAAGCCTCAGAACATCCTTTGGGTTTGGAGGAGTAAAATACCCTGAAACCTTTAATTATCCATGGATTCCATTTCTGGAGGGGTGGGGTTTTTAGTTAAGGAAAATTAACTTTAATTAACAAGGGTGTGTTAATCACATGACTGCTTTTAGTTGGAAAACATTTGTATATTTGGTTGCAACATGGAGTTCTATAGTTTCAGTTGATCTAGATCAGAGGTTTCCAGACTTTTCAGTATGAAGGCCACATTGTACATTTTACAGATTTTGTGGGCCCAAAAAATGTTATCCAGTGGGCTGCCCACGTCAGGGTCAACCATTGGATTGTGGGGTAGCTCCTCCTTGTGGAACAGGCAGTTCAGGTGACAAAGACTTCCTGAGGGGAGGGGCTCCCACACATACTGTCTGACCTTGCTTCCCTACAGTAATGGTCGGGTACAAACTGCTCTCCCAGTATTTGCACTTGGAGAGCCTACTAACTATTCAGCAGCAGTTTCCAGCAGCAGCAGAAGCAATGAGAGGCGCACTTTAAATTTTGTGCCTCGCAGCCAGGAATGCTCCAAATGGCCCCGGAGAAGCCACTGAAGCTGCAAGGACAGCCCTAGAGAAAGAGCATGTGGCTGTGGCCATTGAGAGGCTACAGAGCCTCCATCAAGAGTTATAGGATGCCGGTGCAGCAATGGGACCACTCCAAGCACCTCGCAGCAGCTGTGGTGCCACAGGAACAGCCCAGGAGAGGGAGCATACAGCAACAGCCATCTTTGAGGCACCAGAGCCTCCAATCAACCCATTTTCCCTCATCTCTGCAGGGAGCAGGGAGCCCAATGAGCCCACACAGCAGAGCCTGGGCAGTGGCAGGCAATTGACCCCATCTCAGGCTTTAGGCAGCATCCCCCAGCGATGTGTGGCTGGAAGGAGAGAATGAGGAAGTGGTAGCCCACTCTTTGCAGCAGAGCCCTTCAGATGCCCCCAGGCATATTCAGGAGCAGCAGCAATATGGAAGATCACAGGAGCAGTGAGCCCCCAAGCCCCTCATCACTCGCAAGTGCCACCCAGCTTAATTGGTCATGGAGACATTGGGGCCTCTTGCCTCAACTTCATAGGCCCAGCTCAACTTTCTCATTGCTGGACCATCAACCCCTGCACAGTCCAGGCCCCAAAGGTTCTCCACCCCGAGTCCTGGAGATGGGGCTGCCACCATGCACCATGTAGCCAATATGGCAGGGACCATTAAAACCATCCAAGAGACTGTGACAGCCACTGCTGGGGGCTTTCTAATAGTTTTATCTATCCAAGGGATATTGGTAATGTCTCTCACAGGTAGAGACCCAAATTCAACATGGTCTTTGAACCATGGCCTTTAACCACACAAAAGGCCGATACTGTCCTCCCTCATTGGACACAGCTCAGAAAAAGGGAAGTGTTCTGATGTGTCATCCTCTGAGGAAGGGGAAGCCTCTGAGGAGGAAATCCCAGTGCAGGAGACTCAAAGTGACTGCCTGTTTATTCCCAAACTACTTGCCAAGTTCTTCCAGAAGATGATTAGGGTGTTGGAACTGCACAGTGATTTACTTGCAAATCCACCCACCTTCTGCAATCCAACCATGGGGACAAGTGAGGAGAAGCTGCAGTCCTACCCTGCCAGCAGAAGGGGCTCCGGGATTTTCCCCTCCCTGAGGGGTTTAGTCAAATCATGGTGGACTAACCCTGCCAGAGGCAGAGATGCCAGAAAGCCCTTGACTAAGTTTTACAACCTTGCCAAGGAGGACTCCCAGTCAAACTTCCGCTAGTGGACACTCCCATGGCAGTTTTGGGATCCATCTCAGTGCTGGCAACTTACAGTGACCCAGGTCCCAACGTATAGGAACTTGTCCCAATTTACAGGTCCCAACTTTCCAGAGACCCAGGAGGGTGCCTGCATGGCTGACGAACAAAGTTAGAGAAACTGTAAAGAGCAAGGAAGCATCTTTCCGTAAATGGAAGTCTTGCCCCAGGGAGGAGAATAAAAAACAACATAAACTCTGGCAAAAGACATGTAAGAGGGTGATATGGGAGGCCAAGAAAGACTCTGAGGAACACATGGCCAGCAACATTGTCATGAACTAAGGAGGGGTTGTAACCTATGACCCCCCAGTCGCCCACTCAGTTTAAACCCGCAGCTTAGTGGGGAAATGCCCTGGTAGTTCCAATCCACTGCCACCAGCCCAGGTACCAGGTTGCCAGAGGAGTTTCCTGGGCTAAACTCCACCCCTAGCCGAGGTTATTACCTCAAGGGTCTCTCTACTCACTCTTGCCGAGCAAGGACGCTAATGAATCACTGTGAGCCGGAACAAAGCAAGAAGGGTTTTTATTAACAGATTGTCAAAGGTAAAAAGAGGTTAAAAATATAAAACAGTTTCACAGCCACTCAGGCAATAGGTCAGTAGGTGAAGCAAGGCCTGGCAAGGCCCACACAAGTGTGGCCTAGCCCAGATTGCTCTGAGGGACAAAGTCTTGTAATCCCACAGCCTGGGCAAAATTCAGACTCAAAAGAACCAGAACCCTGATGCGTTCTTACTACCACTGGGATCCTGTCTCTGTCTCTCATTGCTGAGCTTCTTCCAGCATACCTCCACTCTGCCTCCCCACAGAGCGGCTCTCCCTGCAGCCATCTAGCAGCAAAGCCCACAGGGGGGAGAGAGAGAGAGAGAGAGAGAGAGAGAGAGAGAGAGAGAGAGAGAGACCCCACCCACCCCCTGATCTCCAGCTGGAGACTCACCCAATGGGCCAGATTTCCTGCTTCTAACATATTTGAAGAAGCTTTTATTATTCCGTCCAGATTTATGTTGACTTCCTGAGGGAGGGGCTGCCTCCATTAACCCAGTCTGGCCTAGTTCAGGTCGGTCACGCTTTTTATTTCTTCTTTAAAAAAATTTTTTTTCTCTTCTCTCAGTCTGAGCGCAGCGTCCCCTTTAAATCAAGATGGCATACGCTGAGCTCTACTACTGCTCCAAAGCAGCTTTTCCGTCCATCCTCAGACAACCCCTTCAGCCCCCCCCATTCCCCCCAAGGCAAGCGGCGGCGACCATCCAGCCTGCGCACATCAACCAGGCTGTTTGATCTCCTCACTGCAGCTTTCCTCCCTCCAACGGAGAAGATCTTCCAGCGCCCAGCAGCCGCTCATTAGCACCGACTGCAGGCGAACTTGCGCCCCCCCCCGCTCCCCATACTGGCAAGCGGCAGTGGTGTGCCCAGCCCAAGAACCGTAGCCGGGCTAAAATGTCAAATTTATTTAAGTTGCTGTAGGGCAGATGAAATCTTATAGCAGGCTGGATTGGCCCCGGGCCATAGTTTTTGATGTTCTGAGGCTTGGAGAGATTGCTGTAGTTTTGAAACCCCTCCTCCAGGTGGGTATCCTTCAGTTGTGATCTTAAGAGACTCTTGATTCAAGTTCTTCAAAATTTGAATTCACTCAAAAGGCAAAATGGCCTAGACTTCACAGGTTCTTCATCCCTCTTCTAGAGGCTGCTGCCTAATTTATAAACGCCAACGGATGTGACAATAATGGTGATTAGACAGTGGTGCCCCCCCCCATTTTCCTAATAGAGATGGACCATTCCTCACCAATGGGAAAATGCCTCCAGTGTACTTGATAGGCCAGGGGCTTCTTCTCATACAGGATTCCAGTCTCCAGGTTGTTCCTGCCTCATGGTGGAGTCGGTAGCTGTGGCCAGCTTCTCCTTCCTGGTTTTTTCTCTGAGTGCCTCCTTGTTCCCTCCTTGATTAGGGATGGGAGTAAAGGTGTGTTTTGATCTTCAGAGTGGCAAGATTCAGAAAACAGCCATTTTAGCGACCCTGTCAGCCACTTATTGCTAGTGGGCCGATGAACGAGTTACCTCAGAGGCTTAGAGGTTGCTCCTGGTCCATGCTTCTCAGAGGTGGCGGCAGGCTGTGGGAGATTTTTTGGCACTCCCAGACCATTTGGCACTACTGCAGTGTTTGATTAGGTCAGGCAGGGTGAAGAAACCAGGGCACCCTAGCCTACCCCATGCTCGCAAGCAACAATTCTGTTCCATGTGAGGGCCTGCCTGGGCCTTGTGTTAAGTTGCCTGCATCTGAGGCAAGTGACTTCCTATCCTCAATAGATTTGGCGGATGATTACCTCCATATTCCTGTGTGTCAGGATCACAGGGAATTCCTGAGATTCTCCTACGGCTTCTCATACTATCAGTACCATGTTGAAGGAGTGGTGTGAAAATAGTTTGCATAGTGTTGTTTCAAGAGCAGGATTCTTTTTACAGTTTGGCAAGTATGGCTTGGGGATGGAATCCTATGTGCAGGGATCAAGCCCCTCCTTTTAGCTGGCCCTGCCTATCAAGTACCCTTGAGGCATTTTCCCATTGATGAGGAATGTACCTGCCGCTACCAGGAACAATAATTACTTGCTAGTATTTCCTGGTAAGAAATTCCTGTTTTTCAGTTTGTTCAACATTTGATTCACTGATCAAATGTGCAATGATGGGCCAACAACTAAGAACATAAGAACATAAGCAGAGCCCCACTGGATCAGGCCAAAGCCCATCTCATCCAGCTTCCTGCATCTTGCCGTGGCCCACAAGATGCTTCAGGAAATGCAAAAAACAACTAGATACTTGCATCTTGTTGCCATTCCCCTGCATCTGGCACTCTGAGGTAGCCTAACTCTAAAGTAGGAGGTTGCACTAACAATCATGGCCAGTAGCCTGCCATGGACTTTTCCTACAGAAATCTGCCCAGTCCCCTTCTAAAGGCATCTAGTCCAGATGCCATCACCACCTCCTGTGGCAAGGAGTAGCATGATTCCATCTTGTTGTCTACTGGGGTTCCTTAGGCACCTGGTGGGCCACTGTGAGATATAGGAAGCTGGACTAGATGGGCCTTTGGCCTGATCCAGTGGGGCTCTGCTTACATTTAATCTGGCCTCATGCCAAAAAAGTGGAATTGGCAATTTTTGTCCTGATATGCAAAAAGGGTGATCACAAGATCCCTGAGAATTACAGGAATATAAGCCTTCTGTCACTGATAGGCAAACTGTATGCAAAACACCTATTAATTAAACAAAATCAATGGATAGCAGATCAAAACATATTGGGAAGGGAACTAATTGGTTTTGGAACAGGAAGGATGACTCTAAATCATTGCCATATATTGTCTCACTTAGTGCACAAAAATACATAGGAGCTGAAAACCAAATTATATGTGGCATTTCTGGACTTGAGAGATGCTTTTCATAGCATAGACAGAATACGCCTTTGGAACAAATTGCATGATTTGGGTATGTGTAAAGAACTAAGGAAGAAACAGGCTTGATTTTTTTGTAGGCCTGACTCCATTTTGTAAAGAGGCTGAGTCCGAGTAAGGGAAGGGAAGATCATAAAACAACTTGGAAGTTAAATTTTGAAAAAAAAAAATCCAAAATCATGGTGTTGCCAAGACTTGGAGTCAGATCAATTGGAAGTTTATTGAACAAGTTGTTGTTGTTGTTGTTGTTGTTCAGTTGCTAAGTCATGTCCAACTCTTTGTGACCCCATGGACCACAGCACACCAGGCCTCCCTGTCCTCCACTAGCTTCCTGAGTTCATCCAATTTCATGTTCCTCCCTTCGGTGACACTGTCTAACCATCTCATCCTCTGCCGCCCCCTTCTCCTTTTGCCTTCCAGCTTGAGGGTCTTTTCTAAAGAGTCCTCTCTTCTCATGAGGTGGCCAAAGTACTTGAGCTTCAGCTTCAGGATTTGTCCTTCCAGGGAGCAATCAGGCTTGACTTCCTGGAGGATTGACCGGTTGGATCTCCTTGATAGTGGACTTATAGTGGACTACAGGAAGAACAGCTTGGACATCCGGCCATTGTAGATCGAGGGTGTTAACAGGTGGAGGAATGTAAATTTCTGGGTATTACCTTGAAACAAGATTTAACGTGGGGTGCAAATACTACAGTCCTTGAAAAAAAGGCCCAACAACGATTGTACTTCCTGAGATTTTTAAGATCACAACAATTGCCAGACAGTCTGTTGGTTGCCTTCTATCAAAGCTCTATAGAGAGCATCTTATCTTATTGCCTCTGTGCGTGGTTTAGGAGTTGTAAAGGGGTGGAGAAAAAGGCACTCCAAAGAGTGATAAAGAGGGCACAAAAGATCACTGGTTGTCCTCTTCCCTCTCTGGAGGATTTGTACAATATGGGATGCAGTAGGAAGATAGAAAAGATCTTGAGAGATTCTTCACATCCGGGACACTCGATGTTTGATATCTTACCGTCGGGAAGAAGATATAGAGTGCTGAAAGCTAGGACAAGCAGATTTAAACATAGTTTTTACCCAAGTGCTGTGAACAGGCTAAATGCAGAGTTTTGAATTTGGTGGTTTAAACAAATGTATATCTCATGGTTGTATGGTTTTTAGTGTTATTTTAATTGTTATTTGTATATGTCATTTGGTGTTGTCCAGTTGTATGATGCGAAGAGCACCTCATTTCGTTGTTCTCATACCTTGAGTACAATGACAAATAAATTTCTATCTATCTATCTATCTTGCAGTCCAAGGGACTCTCAAGGGTCTTCTCCGACACCATAATTCAAAAGCATCTATTCTTCGGCGCTCTGCCTTTCTTATGGTCCAGCTCTCACAGCCATACATTACTGCTGGGAAAACCATAACTTTGACTATGCGAACCTTTGTTGGTAGGGTGATGTCTCAGCTTTTGATTAAGTTGTCTAGGTTCACCATAGCTTTCCTCCCAAGAAGTAGACATCTTTTAATTTCATGGCTGCAGTCACCATCTGCGGTGATCTTGGAGCCCAGGAAAATAAAGTTTATCACTGCTTCCATTTGCTCCCCTTCTATTTGGCAGGAAGTGATGGGAGTGGTTGCCATGATCTTAGTTTTTTTTAATGTTGAGCTTCAAGCCAGTTTTGGCACTTTCCTCTTTCACCCTCATCAGAAGGTTCTTGAGGTCTTCCTCACTGTCTGCCATTGGAGTGGTATTGTCTGCATATCTGAGGTTGTTGATATTTCTCCCAGAAATCTTGATTCCAGCTTGTGAGTCATCCAGCCCAGCCTTTCTCATGATGTACTCTGCATATAAGTTAAATAAGCAGGATGACAGTATACAGCCTTGTTGTACTCCTTTCCCAATTTGAAACCAGTCGGTTGTTCCATGTCCAGTTCTAACGGTTGCTTCCTGACCCGCATACAGGTTCCTCAGAAGGCAGATAAGGTGGTCTGGTACTCCCATCTCTTCAAGAACTTGCCACAGTTTGTTGTGATCCACACAATCAAAGGCTTTGGCATAGTCTTTAAAGCAGAGGTAGATGTTTTTCTGGAGCTCCCTTGCTTTCTCCATGATCCAGCAAATGTTGGCAATTTGATCTCTAGTTCCTCTGCCTCTTCGGAAACCAGCTTGTTCATCTGGTAGTTCTTGATTCACATATTGCTGAAGCCTAGCGTAGGATTTTGAGCATCACCTTGCTAGCATGTGAAATGAGTGCAATTCACATGTTTGAACAATCTTTGGCATTGCCCTTCTTTGGGATTGGAATGTAAACTGATCTTTTCCAGTCTTGTGGGCACTGCTGGGTTTTCCAAATTTGTTGGCATATGGAGTGCAGCACTTTGACAGCAGCATCCTTTAAGGTTTTGAGTAATTCAGCTGGAATGCTGTCACCTCCACTAGCTTTGTTGTTAGTGATGCTTTCTAAAGCCCATTTGACTTCACACTCCAGGATGTCAGGTTTGAGCTCAGTGACTGCACAATTGTGGTTGTCAGGAACATTTAGATCAGCCTTACATACATTTAGATCGGCCTCTGTGTATTCTTGCCACCTCTTCTGAATCTCATCTGCTTCTGTTAGGTCCTTGCGGTTTTTGTCCTTTATTGTGCCTACCTTAGCACGAAATTGTCCTTTATTTTGCCTACCTTAGCACGAAATTGTCCTTTGATATCTATTTTTTTCAGTTTAAACCTGAATTTTGCAATAAGAAGCTCATGATCTGAACCACAGTCAGCTCCAGGTCTTATTTTTACTGCTATGCCTTAGTCCAGTCAATTTAGGAGGGAAAAACCCATAACCCGGGACTAATTCTAACAAAAGGTCTGTCAACTGTTCTTGCCAGTACTAGGTATACTGATTGACAGGAAAAAACCTTACCAAAACTGGACAACCGGAAGTGGGTTATTTTCAAGATGGCAGCCGCAAACCATGAAAATAGGCCAAAATCATGTCACTGTGTACTTTTTAAGCTTAGAAAAATTCCCACAACAGGTCTGTCAACTGTTCTTGTCAGTACTAGGTGTACTGATTGACAGAAAAAAAAACATACCAAAACCTGACAACCGGTTATTTCATCACACGATCACTAATTTCAATTGGCCTTGTGCACAAGTAGGATGCAACGAACACCAACTAATCAAATTAATCACTGAAGAACTGGTCAGGGGCGGACCTAGTCAAAATGGCGCCTGTGGCGCCCAATAGAAGTGCACCCCCAGGGGGCACATGACATGTGACCCCCCCATGGGAGCTCAGCTCTACCCATCAGAAGCAGCAGCGAGTAGGCCTGGGCTCCACAGAGCCCAGGTCTACCCATTGGGACCAGCCATGGGTAGACCTGGCTGTCTTACTCCTTTTTGGTGTGTGGTGTTGATTCACTTTTGAAAACTATCTCCTGGTTCTCTCTGTAATCTTCCCTTGCTAGTGAGTGAAGCTTTTTGAGAATGCAAGAGGAAGATTGTAGTGTGCAGTCTTGAACTAAATCCTATGCATGTCTACTCTGAAGTAAGTTCCATTGAGTTCAATGCAGCTTACTCCCAGGTAACTATTTTTAGTGCAGGAGGGAGTTGTGTGCCTGCTGCTGCTAATAATGTTATCTGGTGTCTGCCTGCTAGATTTTGCCTTTTGCACAGCTGATCTGTTCAGTACCTGCTGAACCTAGACAGCTCTGAGTATGAATTTTGCCCTTCAAAAAATGGGTGTGTGCGTAGTCATGGACAGGGGGACATGCGGGGGAGGTAATATTGGGGGGATGGAAAGCTCCATATGATGGAAGGATCCATATGATGGAAGGTGAATAGAAGGTTGGGTGGAAGGATTATGTTTGGGGACAAGATGGTAAGCAGCTGTCCTTCTGAAACATAACCGCTTAATTTATTAAGAGCTCTCTTACCCCTTGTTGATGTGTGTTCTTGATGCAATTCTGAAAACTGTGCAAGTTCTCCCTGCAACCTTCCGTTGCTAGTGAGTTGAGTGATTCTTTTGTTTTGACTCCAAATTTAGTGCAAGAGGAGGATTGTATTGATGGAGAGTTGTGTATGTGTTGTTGGTAATAAAGTTAGATGGTGTCTGCCTTATGTTTTTTCCTCCTGGTCTTTTCTGTATGAAGAAAAAAAATTTTCTCTGCAATTTCTGGCTAGATTTTGCCTTTTGTATAGCAGGCCTGTTCAGTAGCTGCAGAACCTAGTCCATTCTGGGCATGAATTTTGTCCTTCACTTGCTTGCTACTTACATCTGGGCCCTTTTCCTTCATGTTCTGCTCATGTCAGAACAGGGCAGGAGGTGTGGACTGATGGTTGAGCTGCTGGTACTACCTGAAGATAAGCAGAAAAATCTGCGGTTTGTTTCTGGATGGGAGACGGCTGCCAGGCTGTGACAAGCTGCAGTACCTGCGGTGGCAGAACAGAGTCGCTGTGGAGCTGATTAGATCACCGCAAGTGAGAGTTGTAGTGGAGTATGTGAGAAGGCCAGAATACGACCTTGAGGACCTGGCCAGGCTTGACCTGCGATTGTCTGCTGAGGCTTGATGGCAGGCAGCCAAAGCAGAGAACCGCACTGGGAAAGCAACATCTGGGCCTGAGGATTGGCAGATCACAAGAATACTGTGGATGTGTAAAAACCCCATTGGAAAAAAAATGGTGGTTTAGACTAGCCTGCTCATGTAAGCTGCCTTGGACATTTGCTTCGGCATGGGAAAAGCGAAGGACCAAGAGAGTCCCAGCATGGCTAGTGAGTAAAGTTAGAGAATAGAAGCTGTAAAGGGCAAGGAAGCTTCCTTCTGTAAATGGAAGTCTTGCCCTAATAAGGAGAATAAAAAAGAACACACTCTGGCAAAAAAAATTAAGAAGGTCAGGGCAAGAAAGACATTGAGGAACACATGGCTAGCAACATAAAGAGGAATAATAAAAGCTTCTTCAAATAAATTAAAAGCAAGAAGCCTTCCAGAGAGGCAGTTGGCCTGCTGGATGGTGAGACAGCAAAGTGATAAAGTGATAGGTGATAAAGGGGACTTGGAGGTTGCAGTGAAATGAAATGAGTTCTTTCTTTGTCTTCACGGCAGAAGACTATGGGCAGATACCGTTGCCGGAACAGCCCCTCCTAAGGAATTTAATCAAAGGTTAAAATGTTTTGGACCTAACTGACAAATTATATGTAAGTCATGATGACATCTGGAGTATTAAGTGTTGGAACATAGGTTTGCCTTGTGCACCATAGGTGGCTGTGGAAAAATCCAGCTACAATTGCTGTGGGAAGCAAGGCTCACCGTAAAACATTAGGCCGTCAAGGCCCCAGCCATTGGAAAAGGGAAGGGCACACAGGAATTTGCTCTGCTAGTTGCAATATATCATTAATCTTTCTGTAGGTGGCTGGCGTACCACAGCCTATTGTAATCAGTGCACCAGAACTGTGTTTGAACCATATCTGAACCGTGCATGTTCTTGGACGAGACTTTCCTGTGCAACAAGCATGACTTTCTTCATTAAGATCATTAAGATCATAGGATCCTTTGTTAATTATCCTGTCACGTAGCGATATAGGCTGTTGCTTTTCTCATTTATCTTGGCTATGTTAAACCTCAATAAATATCGGAGAGGCTCACGAGTTTGGGAGCGTCCCCCATTCAGAAAGAGATCGGTCTCTCTGAGTCTGTTGCTGCGCTCCGATGCTCCCCTTTGCTTCAGAACACCCCCAGCTTTTAGCCGGTCTAAAAGCTCCCAAGTGAAGCAGCCACGGCTGTTTCGCTACATTAAGGAATGGCAGATCAAAGTTGCTTACCTTTTAACTATGCAACTTTCCGCTTAAAACCATAATGGTGTCAGAGTTTTGGAGTATATCCAATGCCATACAAATCTTTCAAAAAGAAAGCAGAGGTGTTCTGGGAAACTACAGGCCAGTCAGCCTAACATCTGTTCTGGGTTCGATGGCAGAAAACCACATCAAAAATAAAATCTTAAAGCACATAGAAGAACAAGTGCTGCTGAAGGGAAGTCAGCATTGCTTCTGTGAGGGAAGGTCTTGCCTCACAAAACTTTTATAATTCTTTGAAAAGGTTAATCAGCATGTGGATGCTGGCGAACGTGTGGATATTATATATCTGGATTTTCAGAAAGCATTTGGGAGGAGCCAGAGACTTGAACATGGCAGTTGCTTTTTATGAGTGGCTGGGGCTTGTGTTCTTTCCTGAATCTCTGCAAGGGGTTCAGGCCCAACTCCAGTAGTAGAACTGGGTTGGGGGTAAGCATTAACATCTAGCCTCTGGATAGTGGCCAACTCCGGAGGGGAATGATGTTTGCTTGTGCCTGGGAGCAGAAGAGACTCTGCCTTCTGGCAGACCGTGTGGATGGTCTCTGACTTGGAGAGTGACAACACCGGAGAGAGAATGATGGATTACAGCCTGGAAGGTCTTCAGAAGTCCCCCTAATGAAGACAATCGTGTGGGAAGAAGAAGTGGCGTGTAGGCGTAAATGTTTAACATCTTGGCGTGAAGTGCACTGGAGAGTTGGCTGCGGGCCAGTGAGGTCAGTGGAATTAAACCTGCTTAATCTTCAACACAAGATATCCACTGAAGTGCATTGCTGTTTTTTTCTGCTTCTGTT
The DNA here is from genome assembly GCA_029204185.1 of Lerista edwardsae. NCBI lineage: Eukaryota > Metazoa > Chordata > Lepidosauria > Squamata > Scincidae > Lerista > Lerista edwardsae. Next base: position 1,672,342 of record JAJKFI010011386.1, read on the forward strand.
TCTATTTTCTTTTCTAAATGCTTTGATGTGGCGTGGGAAGCTGAAGTATGGAATAAAAAAGTACTCTGTTTTATGCTGAATTTTTTGCTGCGTAGCAGTCTAAACATGGCGTCGAGAGGCGGCAGAAGATTTATAATTGGAGCGCATTTATTTGAAAACGGACAGTCCTATTTGCAGATCAAGAGGATTTATTAATGAGATAAGAGAACACAAAAATAGGGAGTATTTTGATTTGTATGTTTAAAGAAAGCTTGAATTTTTTACTGCGTAATTGAGTCAACATGGCGTTAATGAGAAGGAAACCGACAGATCTACAATCAAGAGTTGAAAGATGTTTGAAGCATGTTCAAGGACTTGGAGAAATGAACTTTGTGGAAGGACAAGAGGAATGTATTTTTGAAGATGGACAGCCCTGTCTGAATTAACAAGATTTAAGAGAAAGAGACTATGAACAAGATATTTTTTTATGGTCTGCTGACAAATACAGTGAGAGTGTTTATTGTCAGCAGGCTCCCCTCTAGTGGCAGGAGAGGGGAAGGTTTTGACCAGATGTTAATTTTTAATGATTTGTATAATTTTTGGCTTTTTATAATAAATGGGCGGGGGGAATTTGATTAATGAAATTTATGATTTAAAAATTGAATTAATGGTATAAATAGAAATGAGGATTAAAAGGTGACAAAGTTCATTCCTTCCTGTGAGATTTGTGATAGAAAGAAATGGTTAGCATTGAGCCTTGATCTGAAAAGCGATAATTGTAGGTTTGTAATTTTGCGTCAGATTATATAACTAAGCGATTATTTTCTTTTTCTTTTTTAACAAAGGTACGTGATAACTCAAGCTTACATTAAGATATGATTTTAGAAAAAAAAATGTTATTAAGGCCTAATGATGATTATGAAGTGATGGATGTCATGTTATATCTTTATGCTCCTTATTTTTATGGCGTATTTTTTTTTCTTTTCTGAGATGGGCTGTTTTAATTCTAATAGAATAAGTTTTGTAACAAAGATTAATTAAAGATTAAGATTGAAAAATAATATAAGCAATATGAATAGAGATGAAGAGATTAACAGAGTGCTAGTTTAAATAGTTTGACTTCCCAGCTTCATCTATGTTTATTCCATTTCTGTGCTTTATATAGTAGGTTCTTCCCTTTTAGTTTATTATTTCATTGACTTTTACTATAAATTGGAGACGGATAATTGTAGGTATAGTTGACTTTTCTTGCTTGTGTTTGCTAAGTAACTGTGGAATTATTGAAACTATTGAAGATTTGAATGAATAACAAAAATTGACGTAGTTTTGTGAATCATAATGATTGTGTCCTTTCAGATGGAATAGATGATAATGGAAATTACTAATTTTTGCATTTATATGTTACTCTCGTACTGCCTCACTTCCTATTGTTTGACCCTATGTATACCCATCCTATGTTACTGACTATCCTTTTCCTGTATCTTTATAATTATAAAATCAATAAAATCATCTTCAAAAAAAAGAAAAGAAAGCATTTGACATGGTCCCTCAGCAAAGGTTACTGGTTAAACTTCATAGGGAATAAGACGACAGGTTCTCTTATGGATTAAAAACTTGGTTGGGGAGCAGGAAGCAAAGTGTGGGGTGTCAATGGACAATTTTCACAGTGGAGAAAGGTGAAACGTGGAGTGCCCCAGGGATCTGTCTTGGGACCCATACTTTTCAACTTGTCCATAAATGACCTGAAGACAGGGATAAGCAGCGAGGTGGCCAAGTTTGCGGATGAAACAAAACTTTTCCAGGGGGTGAAAACCAGACAGGATTGTGAAGTGCTCCAGAGGGATCTCTCCAAACTGGGAAATGGGCAACCAAATAGCAGATGCATTTCAATGTAGACAAGTGTAAAGTAATGCACATTGGGGCAAAAAAGTCAGAACTTCACAAATAGTTTAATGGGTTCTGAGCTTTCTATGATAGCTCAGGAGAAAGATCTTGAGGTGCTAGTGGATAACTCAATGAATGTGTCGACCAAGTGCGTCGCAGCAGTGAAGAAGGTCAATTCCATATTTGGCGTTACATCGATAGTAAGCCCATATCTGGAGTACTGTGTAAAGTGTTGGTTGCCACATTTCAAAAAAGATATAGTGGAACTAGCAAAGATGCTGAATAGAGTGACCAAAATGATTACAGGGCTGGGGCACCTCCCTTATGAAGAAACGGGAAGATTTGACTTACTGTGAATTCCCCTTCTCTGTGGGTCCATGGCAGGGTCATTGATACGATTGGGAAGTTCCTCCTCTCTGGTAGGCAGGTCAGGTGATACTTCTTTCCAATGGGAGGAGCTTCTGACTCCACCCCAGATTGCAAAAGCCTCATTGTCAACGTCTCCCTAACATCAGGATTCAGACAACCCAAGGACTGGAAAGCAATCCTCGGCCTCAGGAACTGCTCATCATAAATCTCTAAAGTTTAACACAATTGCACCACAATATGAAATGCGGCCTGGGACCCAACAGTATGGACCATCATAACAATAGCAGTGCAAGCATCAAGGTTATAACAGATAATAGATAAACCTTTTTAAAAAAAACCAACACCTGTGTTTCAAGAACTTAGGGTGGGAACACTAACCCTGCCATGAACCCACTGAGAAGGGAAATTCAAGGTTAGTCAAATCTTCCTATTCTCCAGTGGGCCATGGCCGGGTAATTGTACCCACGCAGTCCCACTAAGAGAAGGAAGAACCTGAAGCACCCAGTACCACACTCTGCAGTACATGCCTCGCAAAGGCTGTGTCTCTGGCAGCATATGAATCCACTTTATAGCGTTCGATAAAGGTGTGCAGAGTGCTCCAAGTGGCAGCACAACACACTGCCTCAAAGGAAGGGACACCTTCCTGAAGCTGAAGCTGCTGCTCCCCTCAATGAATAAGCCACTATCCCTGAAGGGGGTTCCAAACCCTTAGCTCTGTAAGCCTGAGCCTTCCTCAGCCTTCTAGACAAGGTAGATGGAGACATCTTGTTACCACAAAAAGGTGGTTTAAATTACACAAACATTGCCTCCAAGAGGCTGAAGGAGGCTGACCCGGAGATATAAAAACTTTAACTGCCTTTTTAACATCAAATGTGTGCCATTTCTTTTCCTTTGGATGCTTCGGATTATGGCAAAGGGAAGGCAAAATCTCTTCTTCAGTCCTATGGAACATAGAATTGTTGGACAGAAATGAAGGATCCAAACGCAAAGCAACTCTATCTTCTGAGAACAGTCAGAGCTCTCTTATAAACAGTGTTGCCAACTCCGAAACCCACCTAGCAGATGTAATGCCCACCAGAAAAAGGGCTTTAAACACCAAAAACAACCCGCAAGTTGCCAAGGTTTCAAAGAAAGGCCTAGTAAGTGCCCGCAAAACCAAGGGAAGGTCCCAGGTCAGAGTTCTAGTCACCAGGGAGGGATTAAGCAACTTAACCCTTTAAGAAACCTTTTAATATGGGAATGGGACGACAAGGATCTCCCCTGGGATAGCCCAAAATGGAGGCAATAGATGACACTTGCCTCTTCAATGTGGCTGTACTGATACCTTTCTCTAAACCCAACTGAAGGAATTCCAAAAGCTGGGCCAGCTTAGGTTTACTTGGAGCCACTCCATTGGAGCCACACCAAAGCACAAACACCTGCCAGGTATTATTGTAGACCCTGTTTGTGGGAGTTACAGGCTGGCTCAAGAGAAAGAACTAGTTGAGGAAGCTGGAAAGTGCCTAAAGGGACAAAAGGACTACAGGGCCTGCTTTGCCCCTGGCAAAACCCCATTTCTTTTTCTCAGGTTGGGAAGCGCTTTCTTTTTGTTCTTGGACTCCACTAGGATCCAAGGCCTCTCTCAAAAGCTTCTCCCCTTGGATAGGAACTTCAATAACTCTGGCCTTAGAAGCTTTGTCCATGTCCCAATTCCAGAGCCATGCGCTACAGCTGACCATGACACCTATGGCCAGAGCCTTGGCATTCTACTGAATTCGCATCTGAGGTGGTGTCCACCATAAAGCCAGCAGTCAAAGATTTCTTCAGATCTTTAATTTCTTCAGATCTTTCAGGTATATCATACTGCCTGACCATGTCCTTAATTCACAGATATGAGTCTCTAGCAAAAAAGGAAATGCTAGCTTTCAGGGCATTAGTAGAGGCCATGAAAGACTTTCTTGCTGCCTATTCAATACAGCATCCCTAGAGAAACTGTCAGATGGAAGAATGGAAGGTGCCCCCAGGGCATCAACAGGGACATCAATCAAAGGAAGCTTCAAGCATTTCATGTCCTCTTGAGTCAGACTGTAAAACCAGGCAGAAGTTTTAGGCCCATCTTGGGTTCTAGCTGGATGTGCCCATTCTTGGGCAATTTGCTGCTGCAGAGGCTGTGGTACAAGGAACCCCATAGAGGATTTTAGCTGAACTGGAAAGGCCAGTGCGGACCCACACTTTCTCTGAGAAGCCTGATCAGTTTTGAGAGGCTGTTTCCTCTGAAGCTCCAAGACTCTAACCACCTTGGCAGACATTTTGTGAAACATATCTGCAGGAAAAAAATTAATCTTTTGAACTTCTTTTTGCTGCTCCTCCTCAAAAATAACTCCTTCCTCTGGAGAAAGGGTAGCCACAAATTTGTCCCTGTCAATTTCACTGTCCACAGAGACTGTGTCAAGAAGTCCAGATTGCAAATCAGATCCTGAGGCAACTAGGCTTTGCCTCATGTGTTCCTCTGCTGAAGGCAAGATGCCACATTGTCACTCTCAGCTGCTGGTGTCTGCTCAGAGGGCTTGTAATTTAGAGCCGGATCCATTGGCCATAGCAATCTACATCATTCTCATCATCCTGGCCTCAGCCTCATTTCAGTCTATAAATACGGGGTGTCTAGGATCTTGCCCCATGGGTGGTACCTGAGCGATCTCCCCCTGGGCTGGAACTCTATTGGGGCTGGCCATGTTGCAGAAAGGGAATTTGCCACTCCTGGGATTCCTACCAAAAGTACAGCTTACCTCACAGCCTGATAACGAGGGGGGGGGAAGGGCAGCTGAGCCAATTTTAATCACTCAGATGACGTTGTGCCCTAGTTGAAGCCGCCTACCTCCAGACCTTTCTAGAGGGGCAGCTAAGATGGAGCGGCTATCTGAAACCTTGCACTGCTCTCCTGTCTCCCATGCAGCTCTTGATGCAATGGGGTGCTTCCAAAACAAAATGGCTGCCATTTGCACATTGCTGCTCATCTGGTGGTTCTGTGGGCCGGCACTTGTTGCTGAGAGCAAGGGGTGTGCTATATGGGGATGCTAAGCTTTGCAATACCCTTTATTGAGCATGTCCGCAGTGCTGATGATCTTTGCCCCAAGCTTGGAGCACAAGCCGCTTGCACAGCAAGAAAAAGAAGATCACATGTGGCTTTTTTAGACACTGACTCAGATTTTTGAAAGTGGAGACACAGACTTCAAACTGAAGTCAGCAAATGTAAAGAATCAACTACAAAAAAACACACCTAAGGATAAGCTCACCGTGACCTTAAAAGTTATGAAGATTAAAGATGACTTGGCACTGTAAAGATGTTTTGAATGGGTGTGGGAAGGTCTACCCGCAGTCGTTTCTAATGGCTGGTCCCAATGGGTAGACTTGGTCCCAATGGGCTCTGTGGAGCCCAGGCGTACCCATGGCTGCTTCCGATGGGTAGATCTGAGCTCCCGTGGGGGGGGTGTCACATGATGTCACGTGCCCCCTGGGGGCGCACTTCTATTGGGTGCCACGGGTGCCATTTTGACTAGGTCCGCCCCTGCATAGACTGATTATTGTGGGGGACGACACAGTCCTAAGGAAGCTATTCCGCCATCTCAATGTTGATAGTGGGAGTTGATGGCCATACAGTGGGTGTTCGCTTTACCCCACTCCTTCTGTGCTGTGCTCTCCCGATGAAATTTGGGAGGGGGAAAGCCAGCTGGGTAATGCAACTTTTGTATTGGAGTCAGTTTTAGGCATCCTGTGACCAGTCTTGCTGTTTCATTTAGTGCCACATCCACCTGTTTTGCATGATTACATCTATACCAGACAGTGCTGGCATTTTCTCCAGCCGAGTGGCATAGTGCTAAAGTGGAAGTCCTTAATACGTGTGGTTGGGCACCCCATCTTGTGTTCGTTATTTTCTGCCCATTCTAGGACAGCCTCTCCACTCTTCACAGCTGGTAAACAATATTCTGTAACAGTGGTTCTCAAACTTTTTAGCACTGGGAGCCACTTTTTAGAATGCCAGTCTGCCCAGCATCCACTGGAAGAGATGTCATGGCAGGAAGTGCTGTCATTGTGACACCAGAGCCTGCTGCTTTCCTGAGAATGCAGTAGTAAGTTGGTTATTTCTCAGCCATTTTCCAACAGGAAAGTGAATCAAAAAGAAAAAAGAGCCTATTTACAACTTGATACATGGAAAATAACCATACAGCCCTTCCCCTTTCCAGCATCCCATCTTCCCATATTTTCAATTTGGCTGCTCTAGGTGCCTTGAGACTCCCCTGAAATTGGATCATGACCCATTGGTGGGTTCTGACTTACAGTTTGTGAACAACAGTTCTATAAACAAGCCTTTATAATGTAAATGGCATTATTATTAATATAGGGGACGTGGTGGTGCAGCAGGTTAATCCGCTGTTGCTGGGCTTTCCAACTGGAAGGTTCAAGACTGCATGCTCCCGTTGCTTGTCCCAGCTCCTGTCAACCTAGCAGTTTGAAAGCATGTAAAAATGTGAGGAAAAAAATAGGTAGCACTTCGGTGGGAAGGTAACAGCATTCTGTGTGCCTCAGTGTATAGTCATGCTGGCCACATGACCACGGAAGCTCGGACAAAATGCCGACTCTACGGGCTTTGAAATGGAGATGAGCACTGCCCCCTACAGTTGGTTGTGGGGAAACCTTTACCTTTATTATTAATATACCTATCAATAATTTGGGCACAACAAAAATCTGCCTAATGATGGAGAAGGCTGAAACGGAGAACCCAACATGTGAGAAACAAATCCTATTATATTCAAGAATTCTTATTTCCATGTAATAATAAAATTATTACATGCAGCCCTGATCTGCTTGGCCTGGGGTTTTTCCCTTGGGGGCGGGGAAGGCGTTATTCTGTGATGGTTCACGAGGCAATCGGCAGGCAGCCCTGCACTCCCCTGGCGGTTCGTTGCGAAATTGGTTGACTCAGTCAGATGCCCCATGTGGCTTCAAGAAAATGACGTCATGGCGCCTCCTACCATAAAACCTTCTTGGAGGAGCCCATGAAGGTAGGATAACAGGAGGCGACATGACATCATTTTCTTGAAGCCATCAGGGTCAACCAATATGGTTGACTCAGATCATTGCCACCAAGGAGGATTGCTGCGAATTCACGAATCAAAATCTCCCTGCACGTGTGTAAAAGTTAATATCAACCTCTTTAAGCATGCCTGTGTGTTCTGCATACAGGTGTGCGAATCGCTGTACGAAAAATGGGATTTAATTTCCATGGAAAGATTCATGTATTCACATTACATCGGTTCAATAAAGCTACAGTTCACTGGAACAGTGAGTGCATTATTTTTGAAGCTGTGTAATTTCTTGTTGTTCCTAGCAATCTTATTCACCATTTTCTGACACCCACTGTTAATGGTCTAGAAGGAAAAATATATATTCCCCCCTCCTTTTTTCCCCCTTCCCGTTTACATTTTTTTTCCCACCTTCCATTTTCTACTGTAATATTTTTGAAATTCTGAACATTAACATAATTTGTTTTAGGGGTGGGGGGGTGAGTGTTGAAGTTTAAAAAAATACTCTTAATAGTCTAGAAGTAAAAAAGAATTACTCTCATATTGACAACTAATAATAATAATAATAATAATAATAATAATAATAATAATAATACATGTATTTATATACCGCCTTTCTTAAAGTCACTAGATTTCTCTAATGATTGTAACTCAAGGCGGTTTACATAGGCAGACTTTTTCACAAACCCGAAGGTTTTTACAATTTACAGAATGTTCTATCTTTCAAGAACAACACTGATACAGATCTTCCTTTCTGGATTTAGCCTTCTAGCCACCTGTCTGTCGTCTGCTGGCTGATGAGGCTTCTCTGCTCCCACCAGAGACGCAGCTGACTTCAGCACACTCTTCCTCCCACGAGGCAGCTGCAACTCAGCTTTTAATCAGCCGCAGCTTGCAAGGTCTGCCGCTCACACAGACTTCCGGGAGTCTCGAGCTCACGACCTTGAGATCTTTAGTTGTTATCTTCGGGCAAACGGAGGCATTAACCCTCTCGGCTAAATCTTCTGCCCACTTGTGTTAAGAGATTTTAATGTAATTTTCCTATATATTTATCTAATTTTTGCCCACCCTCCCCCTTTTTTCTTTCCTTCGCGTTCACACTTTATTTTTCCGCCTTTCATTTTCTACTGTAATATTTATGAAATTCTGAACATTATCAGAATATGTTCAGTAATACAATATAATTAATTATAATATAATATAATTTTGAGGAATTTAACCTTGTAATTACATATTGAATCATAATAAGGTTACCAATAATGTGTCTACACGATCACATGTTTTTATTTTCGTAAGTTTTTATTTAAGGAGTAAACTATTAAATCCTAAACAGTACGAGCAAAGCAATCTGAAATGCTTGGAATGAGGATTGTTTTGAGTCACCCAACATGGCTGCTAAGCACGCCCACTGGCTTCACTTCACCAGCATTCGCGCTCAAGAAGGTTATATATTTGGCTGGAGACGACATGATATCGTTTTCTTGAAGCCATGGGCGTAACAATATGGCTGACTCAGATATTTCCGCCAGGGAGGATTGCCGCCAAGAAGATTATATTAACTGGAGGGAACATGACGTCACATTCTTGAAGCCATGGTTCTATCTCAGATCATTGCCGCGAAGGAGGATTGCTGCCGCGGCGTCACAAATAAAAATCTCCCTGCACGTGTGTAAAAGTTAATCTCAACGTCTCTAATCATGCCTGCGTGTTCTGCATACGGGTGCACGAATCGCTGTACGAAAAATGGGATCACTTTGCACAGGTAATTAAAATCATTGTGATTCGTTGCTACAGAAAAATATTACCTCATAAAGTATGCAGCCCTTCACAAACTGAAGTAGATATGAAGAAGTAAAAGGAACTCAATCCACACACAACCTTCAGCAGTGATTTTTCGGATACAAAATGTTTGGTTTATTACCAAATGTTACCAAAATGTTTGGTTTATTACAAAATGTTTGGTTATTCTTTAATGAACTCTGTCAGAGACTGGCATTTTTGAATATTAAATTTCAACGGAAAGATTCATGTATTCACATTACATCGGTTCAATAAAATTACAGTTCACTGAAACACTGTCGTATTCACCATTTTCTGACACCCACTGTTAATGGTCTAGAAGGTAATATATATATATTTCCCCCCTTCTTTTTCCCCCCTTCCCGTTTACACTTTTTTTCCTGCCTTCCATTTTTTCTTTCCTTCACGTTCACACTTTATTTTTCCACCTTTCATTTCCTACTGTAATACTTACGAAATTCTGAACATTAACAGACATTTTTTTATGGGGCATGGCCGTTTTATCTTTGCTTGTGTAGGTTTCAAAAAATGAGTCTGTCAAAACAGTGCAATCCGAGTTTAAATAGACAGCATTTCTATTGCTGAACGTCAGGTATGTTCAGTAATATAATTATGCGGAATTAAACCTTGTAAGTGCATATTAACTCATAATAAGGTTACCAATGATGTTTCTCCACGATCACACGTTGCTATTTTGGTAAGTTTTTACTTCAGGAGTAAACTATTAAGTCCTAAACAGTACGAGGAAAGCAATCTGAAATGCTTGGAATAAGGATTGTTTTGAGCATGCCAACATGGCTGCTAAGCCCGCCCCCTGGCCTCATTCGGCTGCTATTAATTGTACAGGGATGCCGCCTCCAGTCAAATATTTAATCCTCTTGTTCGCGCTTAAGGCATGTCGCCTCCTGTTATCCTACCTTCATGGAGGAGCCCCACCGCGAGGGAGACCGGCGTCGCGCGCTCGCCCCCGGAAGGAGTTGCCCGCCTGGCCTCGGAAGTGGTCCTGGGCAGAGTCCGGCCCCGAGCGAGGCCTGGCTGCCGCTCTTGGGACGGGCTCTCCGCTTCGAGCAGGCAGCGAAGGACCGGGGCCGCCGTCTCCAGCCCACGCAAGGCGCGCGGGCCTCATGAAGAAGGTGAGCGCTCCGACGCCTCCGCTCGCTCACCCCCCGCCTCCCGGGCCGGGCGCCTCGCCTTCGGGCTCCCCTCGGGCTGCGCTCGTTTCCTCCTCGGCCTGCCTTGGCCCCGCGCAGCAAGCCCCGCTCGGCTCCTTGAGGCGGTGGGTGGCGGGCAGGGTGGCACGGCCAGTGGGAAGGCGGGCGAGGGGGCTCCGTGGCGGCGGCGGCATCCCCGAGGGAGGCTCTGCGGAGACACTGGGCGGCTGCAGCAGATGCTCGGGCGCGGCAGCCGCGGGCGGGCGGGCTGGGCTGGGCTGGGCTGTCTGGTGCCGAGCGGGGCCGCTCGGTGCTTCGCGTTTTCGGTGCGTCTGTTGGTGTAAAGAAGCGCCCGCCGGGCCACGCGCTTGGCTTGGGCGGCCATTGAAATGTCACCGGCTGCTTGGCCTCCGGGGCTGCGGCTCGAGCTGTGCTTCTGGCGAGCTCTGGCTTCTGCTGCAGGTGGAATAGAAGGGGCGACTCGGGGCCGGCTGCTGCCTGTCGCCTCCGCTTCGGCGCTTGAATAATGATGAGTTTCTAATGTTGTAGCTTTGTGTTCTGAATAATTGAATGATTATAAATCCTTAAGAGCACCAATCATATTTTATGCGTCCCCTGACTAAGCAGGCTTTCAAGCAGGTCTGAAATTCATATACAAGCAGTGATGTGTCTTCTCTAGCAAATTTCCATGCGATTTGTTAGAAGAGAGTTGTATTTGAATGTGAGTAAAGACAGATTTCTTGCAACATGCAAGTTGACATCTGTCTTGTACAGGTGTCTAAAGATAAGTTTATCGTACATTATTATTTGATTATAATGAATATTGAATTGGCATTGTAGAAAATATATTAATAGCTTTCTCTTTGGAGATAGAAGATGGGTTAACGGTTGCATTCCTAGACTTAACTAGTGTTATTAAAATAGATAGATGATAAGCAAAGTTGAGAAGCATTTCAAATTGGTATTTCAGATAAACTGCAAATTGTATCTCATTTTGAAATAAACTTATAATGATGAATGAATTAACCAGAATTACGTGGGTTTTGTATATTCAGTTGTGAGTGCCCATAATGCCCATGGAGTGGTTTAGCTAGAAGGGGTGCAAGACTGCCCAAGGTGCCATATCATGATAGTGATGCCACTGTTGTCTAAAATTTTGTATACTGTGTTTCTAAGGACTAATATTATGATGTTATAATCAATTCAATGCATACCTTCATGCCAAATGTACATTAACTTTAATTATATAAAGTGTTATAGCCATAAAACCAGAAGACAAAAATATAATTGTCTTACATAACGAAAAGTAAATTTTATTAACTCAAAACGGACCAATGAGACTAATTGTTCCAAGAGCTAATGATAAGTTATCATGACACAGCATGGTACCTATAAGATGTTAGTAAGGTAACATCCTCAGTGTAGGGTGACTGAGGTGACCAAAATTGTGGAAATCATGGTTTTCAGAAATAATATCATTGTGTTGTGTACTTATATCATTCGATGTGCAATTTCATGCAGAATGCAATTATTCAAACCACATTGATTTATTTCGCTTACAAAAAAGAATTAAAAGAAAAAATACATTATTTTTTCATTAATGAGACAAGTACTGTCTCCTTGTGGATGTGGTGGCGCAGCAAGTTAATTCGCTGCTGCTGGGCTTTCTGACCGGAGGGTTGGGAGTTCAAGACTGCGTGATGGAGTGAGCTCCCGTTGCTTGTCCCAGCTCCTGCCAACCTAGCAGTTCGAAAGCACCTAAATGCAAATAGATAAATAGGGATCACTTCGGTGGGAAGGGAACGGTGTTCTGTGCGCTACGGCGTAGAGTCATGCCGGCCACATGACTACGGAAGCTTGTCCTTGGACAAAACGCTGGCTCTACAGGCTTTGAAACGGAGATGAGCACCGCCCCCTACAGTCGGTCATGACTAGACCATTCGATCTTGGGGAAACCTTTACCTTTACCTTTTACCTCTCCTAAAGATGATATAATACTACAGGGACTGATCCATAATTTCTAATATTTCTCATACAGATAAATTTTTGTATTTTAAGGATAAATTGAAACATTCTGAGACTATTCCAATCTGTATTTAAATTACAAACAATGAAATCTTGGAATGCTAAATATTTTTTACATTCAGAATTTGTTAAATCAGGACTGAACAAGTTTATACATATGTGCATCTGTGGAAAGCCTTTTTCATACAATAGTAACTAACGAAGGAGGCTAGATCTTGGTAATTGTCTTTTGAGAAATCAATTATATTGAAGGTTAATCCAAATTTAAACAAAAGTCTGCTTGGATCCAAAAATTACTTTCTTCACAACGTTTTTAAAAATATTTTATTGTTTCTACGTAAGTTCTTGCAAATTGAATTTGTTATTTTTAAAACAATGCATGTATTCATTATGTCCTAATATGTCATTCAAAACAGAGAGTCTCCAGAGGAAGGAAACCTTAAAATAGAACCTATTAATAGTTTTTACTGAATTTTTTTGAATTATTTAAAAATACATGTTTTCATATATTATGAAATTTTTATATTTGAAATACTTTTAAATTTAAATGAAATATAGTTTATTTTGAATCTTTCATTTTTAAATTATTTTAATTATTCAGAATTATGTGTTTTGCCTACTTATGGCCTTTACAGTGATTGGGAAATTCTTTGTACTGAGCACGGCATTCATAAACAGTTGGGAAATTTCTTCTCCCAAATTACACCACCATGAAATGTCTTGTGTTCCAATTCTAGATCATTTAGCCTAGTGGCTCTCAAACTGTGAACTACAGCTCCTTGGGGAGCAGGGGAAACCAGCCATGGAATCGTCGTAAAAAATCAGCCAGCCCATACAATGTCTATAATAGCACTGTTATTAAAACTGTGGGTCACAACCCAATCTCTGGTGGCTTTGGGTAAACTGGCTACTGCCATCTTGGAACATGGCAAATGATGCCAAACCTGAGCACTTCCATTTTAAAGATTCTAGTCAGCCCAATTGCTGAATTTTGCAAGGAGAGAATTTTTTTCCTAGGACTACTGAGGGGAGAGAGTGATTTTTAGGTTGGACTTTGAAATGGTACAGTCTGTAATAGGGGGGTGGGCAGCACAGTTCATCTCTGACTTTTTTTTACCTTTCTTTATTTTCATGCATCTGTCAGTGAATTGCATCTGTATTCAACTGAAGAGTGAAAGAGTGTGGAAGAATAGAGGTGATGGCAATCGTGGTAGTTGTACTGGCAACTCCTCCTTTAAATTAAAACAATTTTAATTAATGTCTCTTGGGCCATTATTCTTAGAGAGCATTTTGAAGAAAATTTATTCCACTTTTCCCTCCTCCCATCAGTACTTCCCCTCTCCCTTGCCAGTAATGCCAAATCCACAGTTTTCCAAGTCTCCCTGGGTAACCTTTTTTCCTAGGCTGCTCCTCTTGCTTAGCTCAATACACCCTTTCCCTTGAAAAATTGAGGAGAAAAGCTTTACTTCTACCTAGAAATCCTCTATTGTATTTTTGTATTCCCACAATAAAAGTTCTTTATTAAAGCTTTTACCCGTGCCTCCCTCCTCCCTTATACTATTCCACTCCCTTGTAACTTTTGCCACTGTCACTGTAATCAGTTTCTGCACTTGTAGTCACTTCCATTTTCTGAACATTATACATGCATGTCTGGTAACACAATAAAAACAAAGAAAAGCTGGGAAAGGGAATGGGAATTTATGGAGAATATTATTTCAGAATATTATTTCCTTCAATGTACTGCTCAGACTTCTCTTCTTGGAAGATGTTCTGCATGCTTGGATTGCAAGCATTTGCAGTGTTGTGTTGGAGCACTGACATTCCTTGTTTATCCTGAATTCAGAACTGAATTTGCAGACTTGGATTTCCTGACGGTATCAGTCAGGTGTTGTATGTTGGTATATGTGCATATCTGAATTTTAGACATTGTGGGAATTGTGGCCAGAATATTGATGGCTTTCCTGAGCCAATTTTTTATGACAGGAGTCTGGATAGCTGGATAGCTTCCATGACATCAGAAAATGTGGTGTCTAATCAGATTTCTATATAATGCTTCCACTTTATTTCACAGCTCCCTAGCAATGAGATATTGTGGCAATTTTAAAAGGCTGGTGAACCCAAGGGATTTCATATTTGCATGGTATGCAATACAATTCTGAAAAAGTGACAAAAAGAAATCATTTTGAGGTAGAGGTGGGAACGTGCATTTGTTGATCTTATGCAAGGAAGGAATGGTCTCTGAAATGCAAGGCAGCAATACTTGAGCTCTCTTTTGCAGTCTCACTGGTGTGTAAGCAAGACACCATTTTTAATCCCGACTCATTTCATACACCTTATTAAGAGAAGTTGATTGACCTTTTTATAAATGAAGAAGGAAATAAAAACAGTACAGGTAGGCCCTCATTATGTGCAGGAGTTCTGTAACTCCAATGGCTACCGAAACCTGCAAGTCTCGCTGGACTCCAGAAAACCCTCCAGATCACACCTGAGCCCTCCAGCTGTGTTTGGAGGGTCCAAGTGGGACCTTCCTCTGTGCATTCAGAACTCCAAGATTCTTAAATCTGCGGATCCCAAATCCGAGGCTATCACAGTCCCATTGTAAACACATACACAAACAAATATATTTCATTTCATATTGTGTTTTATTTTTATTCTTGTATTACTGTAATTGTATGCAGATGGGATGCTTGGTAGCAGTGGTAGCACTGGAGGAGAATTTGAGCAAGCTTCTGAGCTGAAATATTTTCTTTTGTCATTTGCAGTTTGAATTCCTAGGTGAGAAGAGTGATGTAATCTCCTGTTTGATGACATCACTTCTGGCTCTGGCATCACAAATAAAATATAGCACTTCCTGCTTGATGATTTTATTTCTAGCCATGATATCATTTCTAGGTTGATATCACTTCTGGTGGATCCCAGTCATTCTCAAAGTAGGTCTCATGCAGAACAATGTGAGAACCATTGGCTTAGGATATTTAGAGGCAGTGCTTAAGACTCTTTTTTCAGATAGTGGAGTGTCTAGTAATCAGATCTACAGTACTACATGAGAAGTCTTTGAAGAGTGATGCTCTAAATCAGTGATATTCAACCTTTTTTGTACCATGGCCCCATTAAATGAATGGGTATTTAAGTGTGTGAGGGTGGAGACCTCTCCATTCATCCAGTCCTCATTGTGGCCAATACCGTCCCCACTTATTTCATGACTTTATTAAATATTTTTTAAAATAACAACTGCTAACTGTGCAAAGAGGGATTTAGTGGGGGAAGTAAATACTCTTATTTAGTAGGAGAAGATCAAAATAGATCAAAAATGGAAAATTGAAAGTAATCCTTTAAATTTGTTCAACGCTCTGTCAGCCCCCAACCCAGCCCATCTGCTCTGGCAGCAGCTTGATGTTTATTTTGGACCCAGGAATGTCCCTTGCTGTGCCTGAAGGTGAGCTTCCGGAGCAGGGGCACTTGTAGACTAATCCTGCTGAGCAAGGCTCCCCATTCCCATTTCCTCAAAACCACTCACATGATTCTTAACAAAGAAGAAAAGGAGCAGCAAGGAACAGGAAGAGAAAGATAGGTGAAAAGGAGTTCAAAGGAGCAGGTTCCCTTAAAGGTTCAAAGGTTTTGGACTCCCTTAAAGCCTCAAGGGGTGAGAGATCAGCTCTTCTTAACTCCACAGAGGCACATCTCACACAGCTCATTAAAAGAAGTTTTTGAAAAATTAGAAGGAAATCAAAACAGTACTTGTAAGTAAATATACAAACAACTAAATAGCACTGTGTATCACTGTGGATTCTCATATCACTAATCATGGAGATGTGGGATGCAATGGTGGTATGGGGAGGAGAATTAGAGTATTTCAAGAGCTGAAATATTTTCTCTTGTCATTTACAGTTTGATTTCTGAGATGAAAACAATGATGTCACTTCCTGCTCGATGACATTACTTTGTGGCAGCACAATGACTTCCAGCTATGACATTACTTCTGGCTGTGACATCACGTCCAGATTGATTGCTGCATCACTTCCTGTAGGTTCTGGATAGATTGTCATTCTCAAAAGTGGGTTCCATGCTGAAAAGTTTGAGAGCTACTGGTGTGTAGAAATACAGCCCTAGTTTGGAGCTGTGGCCAGTTGAAAAAGTTAGGGAACCACAAATGTATCTCAAATCCTGAACATTGCAGTTTATTTAAAAAGATCTATATAGATTGCCTTTCAGTTAAGTTATATTTTTCTATAGTAAAGACTGTTAATGGAAACAAATTTTAAGCCAAAAATCATGGCATTTGCTGTGACCTGTGGATAAGTTGAGGGCAAAACTTAGGGTACACAGAATTAGATAATTTTGTTTGATTTTACCCAAGGCCTGATCCTGAAAAATGACCCACCAGTAATTGTAACTTAAGAACTGAATAAGGTATTCTACTGCCTGCCTAATTTATTGAAGTAAAAAAAGCAAAACCATAAACTGCAAAATTATTGGTTTCCTTTGCACATGTAATGATTCTCAATTTACGTGATGCCGTGTAAGCAGTTCTTTTTTTTCATAACTCATTTTGGCTTGTGTGCTTTACCTGTTGAACTGATGAGAGCACATTGAAACCAAGGAGGGCAATAGCAAGTGCTTTCGGGATGGGTAGGTACTCTTGCCCTGCTAGAGTAACACTAGGAGGAACACTACTTGAAAAAATGCGTCTTGCCCAGTTGGCAGGAAAAGGAAAAAAAAATTTTTTTAAATAAATTTTTTAGTTTATTGATAAAGGTATGGGTAAGGAATACAGAAAATAAAAGGAAAGGGGTTAACAAGGGAAACACATAAGGTAAATCATTGTGTGGTGTCTTAAACCATAAAATAATACTTAAAGTATCAAATCTTACTCTTAACAATTGTTAAGTAAACATTTTTCCCCCCGCTTATAAACTAAATTCTATAGCCATACATTTAAGCAAACTTAAAATATATCCAGTTAAACGTCTTCTTTAGCATATGGTCTCTATCCAGTTATAAAATAATGCCCAATACTGACTGATCTCATTCGATTTTCTCTCTTTCAATCTTTCAGTTAAAACATCCATTTCTGCTACTTCATAAATTTTTGCAATAATTTGCTCCAAAGTTGGAATACATTCATTTTTCCATTTCTGAGCAAAGACTAATCTAGCTGCTGTAACAATATGAATAATTATATACTTTTTCATAACATCTTGAATTTCTGTACATATATTCAATAAAAATATTTCTGGTTTAAAAGGGATTTTACATAATACCATTTCTTCAAGCATTTGATGAATCTTTTGCCAAAATAATTTAGCCTTAGGACATGTCCACCACATTTGATAATAAGTACCTTCTTTAACCTGACATTTCCAACATTTATTTGGTACTTCTACATACATCTTTGATAACTTTTCGGGAGTTATATGCCATCTATAAAACATCTTATAAATATTTTCTTTATATGAAGCTGCCTTTGTATACTTGATATTTATTTTCCAAACTTTCTCCCATTCTTCTAAAGAGATAGCATGTCCCACATTTTTTGCCCATTTAATCATTGGTTCTTTAATACTTTCATCCTCCATTCTTCTCTTCAAAAGAAATGCATATTTTTTTTTATATAATGATCTTTCTCCTCTAAAAAGTTTAAATCAAATTCTGTCTTCTCCAAATAAAATCCAACTTTACAATCTTCTTTAACCCTTGACTTAATTTGAATCTCAGACCACCAGTCCAGAAAAATATCTTTTTCTAAATTTTCTTTAGATCTTAATTTATTATCTGCATTTAATAGTTCAGTATAGGTTCTATTTTGGTCTTCTCTGAACCAACCTGTTTTTGTTCCTATCTTTAGAGGCCTAATCCAGCCTGGAATTTTCTCATATACTTTATATTTCCTTCCTATAAAGGAAAAGGAAAATTATAGGGTGCATTTTCATTAAACACAAAATAATAAAATGAGCTTGTGAGCCAGAAAGTGCCTTTCTTGTTGCTGTAACCTGAGAGGTGTTTAAAGTGGCTCCAAGTGTTTTCTGGAAATTTGTTAATAAGCATTTTTATCAAACAATGAAAATCACAAAATCTTCAAAATCAACCTTCAGAATAAATACAGGAATAAATAATACTGACTTTGCCACCCTTTTGTAGCAGCCTCCAGTAAATGCCCACACTATACGTTGGAGGTTTTTAAAGAGGGCAGGGGTCTGCCTCTGATCTTCTGCTCTTGGGGCTGAAAAGGGAAGGGGAGGCTTTCTCCTCCTCAATTGGCGCAGGGTATGGAAAGAGGATAGGGTTCAGGAAGATCTCTCTCTCTCTCTCTCTCTCTCTCTCTCTCTCTCTGTGTGTGTGTGTGTGTGTGTGTGTGTGTGTGTGTGTGTGTGTGTGTGTGTGTGTGTGTGTGT
>JAJKFI010011386.1:1691011-1742036 GCA_029204185.1 Lerista edwardsae
TGTGTGTGTGTGTGTGTGTGTGTGTGTGTGTGTGTGTGTGTGTGTGTTGCGGTGAGAAGCATGAGAGGGCAATGCTGCCCTGAAACTAAAACTCAGACAAGTGAGAGGCTGGGTGCACAGTAAACAGTATTTAAGGCCAGGTTAGTAGAATAGAGCTGATGGTGGAAAACGACTGATTCTGAAACATTTGATGGGAGTGTTACCACTTTAACACCTTTGGAAGGAAAGGTGCATCCCACAGCTAAAACAAGCCCAGATTAATGATTCAGCTGTCCAGATCTGGGAAATGTGCATATTGGCTATCTGCTTTTATCAGATCAGGAAACTGACTGTGTGGCTAGGGACAAAGAGGCAAAAGAAAAGGAGGGAGAGACAGTGGAAGAAAGAGAAAAAAAGAGTTTGAGTTCACGGAAGTGCATGGGGCTGAATTGCAAAGAGAGAAGCAGGCATTTAGGGAGTGGGGGAAGGAGGGAAGGGGCTCCCTTTCTTCCTCTCGCCTGTCCTCTCTCAAGAGCTGCAGATTCTGCATGAGAAGCAAACCTCAGTCCTTCTCACCCTCTCAGTTCCTCTCAGAAACTGCCGCCGTGTCAGAATTAATTCACCGGATTCCCTTGTGTGTGGTTCAACTTCAGATTTTCAGGGGCAGCTTTTACACATAAATTTCTCAACCTATTTACGATTATATATAGCAATCTTTAAAACAATAGTATGTAGCATTTGCTG
Organism: Lerista edwardsae; assembly: GCA_029204185.1. Taxonomy (NCBI): domain Eukaryota; kingdom Metazoa; phylum Chordata; class Lepidosauria; order Squamata; family Scincidae; genus Lerista; species Lerista edwardsae. Next base: position 1,691,735 of record JAJKFI010011386.1, read on the forward strand.
GTTTTGAGAATTACCTTAGATAATGTGACATGCCATGCACTTTCAGGAATCCCTATATAAATGCTATGTATAATTCTGAGGCTGAGAGGGAGTAGTTTGCCTTATAGTAGAGTGAGTAGTAAGTTTATAAAGTGAAATTTGAACCAGGAAAGTCCTGGTTTGCAGCTCAGTCTTACTGAATATCTGTACCTTGCCCTCATAGTGCTGCCTGGGACATGTGTTTAGGGGAATTAAAACTGAGGTCTTCGCAACTTCATTGACTTTTATTTCCCTGCCCCAACCATTTCTGGATACTTCAGACGTCTGCATACCCTGTATACAACGGAAATTGTCCTTACGTATTAATTAGTGTTGGAGGAAGTACTAGGGTTTATTGAATCCTGGTATTAGGATTTGTTGAATCCTAATAAATTCCCCCTGAACTCTTAAACTCAAACTGTCTAAACCAGTGGTATTCAAACTTTTTAGACCAGGACCCACTTCATAGAATGGCAATTGTGTTGCAGCCCATCAGAAGTGGTGTTTGGTTGTTAACTTGGAAGAGATGTGGCAGGAAGTGACATCATCAAGCAGGAAGTGCTATCATTGTAACTGTAACATAATAAAATGACACTCCTAAAATGTAAATTGGCATTCTTGGACTGCAGCAATTGTACAACTACGAAACATCCCTGACAGATAGCATAGCAAGATTAGCAGAAAATATTATGTAAAAGCTCTGAACTAAAAACAATTTTAAAAAACCCTCACTTGAAAATTTAAACAGTTAACACTCACAAAAGGAATATAACCAGAATAAGATGGATATAACCGTCTTCCAAGATGGCTGCTGCCAGCTTTCCGCGACCCACCTGACATCATGTCACGACCCACCAAGTGGGTCCTGGCCCACAGTTTGAATAACACTGGTCTAAACACTTTCAGTATCCTGTTTTTGGAATGGAAAATTTAAGTTTAACAGATATTTGCCCTGCATTTCTTAATGGAATCTTAATCCTTCCCTCTGGAATACTGTAAACTGCATTTACAGTATCCTCCTCTCTGGCAGGTTTCTTGCTTCTAACATATTTGAAAAAGCTTTTATTGTTCCCCTTTATGTTGTTGGCCATGCTTTCCTTAAAGTCTTTCTTAGCCTCCCATATCACCCTCTTAAATGTTTTCTGCCAGAGTTTATGTTCTTTTACGTTGTCCTCATTTGGGCAAGACTTCCATTTCCAAAAGGAAGCTTCCTTTTTCTTTACAGCCTCTCTCACTTTTTTTATTAGCCATGCAGGCACCCTCCTAGACCTAGTTGAGCTCTTCTTTGTGGTATACACTTCCGCTGGGCCTCTACTACTGTTCAAAATAATTTTAACAGAGTGTTTAGAACAGGGGTCCTCAAACTTTTTAAACAGGGGGCCAGTTCACTATCCCTCAGACTGTTGGGGGGCCGGACTATTGCTTGAAAAAAAGCAATTGTAAATAATACTGGCATCATTTCTGGAAATACATTACCACTAATATCTTGTAGCATTTTCATTTGTAAAATGTGCTACAACTGTTGCTTAATTTCACAGCCACAGAGTGAGATACACCACTGTTATTATCCCTAGTTTACAGATAGAGAACTGAGGACAGAGCAAGTATTTGCTCAAGGCTGCATATGAATGCATGGTACCAGATCCAACTGATATTCTTTTATCCACATGCTCTCAATATAATTTTTTTTAAAATTCTAAAAGTTACTTTGGTTCTTTTTGGCTGAACCATACGTTATTATTTTTATCCTGCTTCTATGCCATTCAGTGCTTGAAAGTGAAACAGCAATTTTAACAATGCAAAAATTATGAGGGAAGATATTACACTTCAAGTCCGCAGCAAAAAATACTGAATCTTGAAGCATAAAGCAGCTTGGCGCTTAACACACTTCTGGTCAAACTGAATAAATGTTTTATTCATAGCCATTGGAGGCCTATACAGAAGCGTTTTGAACAAGGATAACTGGCGTGGATGAACTAACGTACTCAATGTTTACATACAATAGTGCCAAACCGTTTCCTTTATGCTCCATAACCGCCCTTTAAAACTTACTGCACATTCATTGTTTCTGCCCGCTCTCTCCCCTCAGCAGCCTATAGAGATGCACGCAAGCGGGCGCGCACACACATTTCACGCACACACACGCTCACTGCCGTCTCTTCCCTTCAGAAAGGGCTGACAATGCTGCAGATCAAAACTCAGTGTTATCAGCATTGTTGTTATTACCGAACGCAATAACCCTGCTCTCACCCACAAAAATATACGCCTCAGCACGGGGCGGAGAATACGAGAGAAAACATATCCGAAAGACAGCCCCACAAGGAGGGAGAGGTAATGACAGCGGCGGCAGCCATGGTTCCAGCTGCAGCAGCCAACAGTGACAGGCTGGGATCGAGGGAGCAAGAGGCTTGCTGATAGAAAGACAGAGCCCCTTCATCTGATTGACAGTCGCCGTGAAGAAGCGTTTGGACGGGCAGGCTGAAAGAAGGGGCGCCGGGAGAGCTCCAAAAGGGCTCGTGCAGTGTTCCAGGGACGCAAAAGGATTGCAGTACCTCCATTACGAGGAAAGGCAGCACAAGAAAGGGGGTGGGGAAGAAGGGGGAGTGTTCTCTCTCTCTTCCACACACACACGAAGCATGGTGGGAGCAGAAAAGAGCAAAAGGAAGCAAGAGCACTATACAGCCCCTTGGAACGAGCCTCAAAATCGCGCCTGCAAAATAACACCAGCTGCTGTAATCACGCCTGTGCGCCTGCGCGCACCTGCAAGAGAGTTTTAAAGCTGGAGATTTCTGTGCCTTCCTCCCTTGGTTTCTAAACCCCCCCCCCCCGCACTCACACATTTCTTTCTTGGTCTCCTCCTTCCCCAAGCAAAGTCCAAGAGACAGAGAGAGATGCGCAGGCACACAAAAAGGCTACCTCGACTTCCAGGGGCAGGCAGCCCTCAAAGGAAATACCAGCCCAATCAACGAGTCTGCCAAAGCATGCCAGCTAGCCTCCGAAAGCACGCTTGCGCACGCAAGCCTGCTTCAACATTTCTGCATGCCTGCGAGAGAGATTTAAAGCTGCAGCGTCCATGTTGAAGAGTGCCGTGGCGGCAGCGCAAGGGCAAGCAGCCAGGCACTCCGTTTTGTCTCTGAATTACCGGCGGGCCGGAAAAATGACCTTGGTGGGACGGATCCGGCCCGTGGGCCGTAGTTTGAGAACCCCTGGTTTAGAATGTCTCCATGCGGCCTCTTTTTACTTTCCCTTTCAACTTCTTTCTAACTAGCCTCCTCAACTGAGGGAAATCTCAATTTTGAAACTTTTTGAAAATCCCTTCGAAAGTCAAGGGTTCTTGTGTCGGATTTGCTCTGCACTCTTTTTTGGACATGCAAGGCGAAACCAATCGCAACATGGTCGCTGTTCCCCAAAGGCCCAGTAACACTGACATCCATAAACAGGTCCTGAGTACCTGAGAATCCAGAGTCACGGCTCCATGACTAGCTGCTCTAAGGCACAGTCATTCAGCATGTCAAGGAATCCAGTCTCTCTTTCTTGACCAGAGCACCAGTTGACCCAGTCGATATGAGGATAATTGAAGTGTTGCATGAGTAGAACCTTGTCTTTCTTGGTCACCGCCCTGATTTGTTTCCTCATTTCAAGGTCCCCTTCAAGTTTTTGATCCGGAGGATGATAGCACATCTCCACTATTACATTGCTCTTTTGTCCTGGTAATTTAACCCAAAGTGACTCTATGGTGGAGTCAGGCCCACCTTCAATTTCTGCTCTGCTGGATTCTATCCCTTCTTTGACATCGATGGCCACCCCACCGCCAACACGCCCTTCCCTGTCCCTCCTGAAGAGTTTATAGCCTGGGATTGCAGTATCCCACTGGTTCTCTGCGTTCCATCAGGTTTCCTTTATATCCACTATGTCGATGTTTTGCTTAGCCACCAAACATTCCAGTTCCCCCATCTTTGCTCAGATACTTTGGGCATTTGCATAATAACACCTATACAGGGGGTTCCCTAAGGAGGGACTCTTCTTTGATCCATTTACCCTGCCTCCCTTTCTACTGGAGCAACTGTCACTTACACTCATGCTTGCTGTCCTATTCCCTACTCTAACATTACTCTGTGGTACTTCTCCACCCACCTCCTCCTGTAGGGATGCGGCATTCCGAATTGGACGCCACTCAGCTCCTGTCGGCTTTCCCCCAGGGGTCAGTTTAAAAGCTGCTAGGCCATCTTTTTAATGTTATGCGCCAGCAGTCTGGTTTCATTCTGGTTCAAGTGAAGCCCGTCCCTGTGGAGTGTATAACTCTATTGCTGGGACAGGGCGATCTTTATTAACCGTTCCCCATGAAGGACTATCTGTGTATGACCAATTTCTGGCAATGTCTTTTAGGGCAGGCACATAGGCGGCAATAATCTTTGGATCTGCGCACACTGGGAAAATACAGCGCCCCAGCTGTACCTCTCCCTCATTTCTAATTTGCACACAAAAATGGGACGCGTTAGTGATTTGAGCTAAATAGAGCCATAGGTTCCCAGTATGCCAGCGCCATTCTTGTGCCAATGATACAGTATTACAAAACAGCATTACACAAACGGATAACAACACAATTACCATGTTGCTTGCAGCTCTCCTCAATCTTAAGCTGTGCGTTGAGACACCAGCGTCCTGGAGTGGTGCCAGCAGAGCTACTTTGGCCTAGCGTAGCTGACCGGCTCTCCAGGTGCGGTCAGTGCTTAAACCTCAAAACGCTGCGGTTCAGACTTCTTGAAGGTCATGCGCAACCCGAGATGGTCTTTGTTGCTGACCGTCCACTTCTGAGGGGCTTGTGCAGGTTTAAATCTAGTAAAATGTATCCAAGATTTTAATCCATTACATTTTACAGCAGTTCATGTTATCAATAAAACCTGATATGGGCCCCCCTCCCAGCGCTCCTGTAGAGGCGTGTCTTTCCATTTTTTCACCCATACCCAATCCCCGATTTCAACTCCATGCGTGGGATCAATTATAGGCAAGGGATGATATGTTGCAGCTTATTTCTCATGTTATTCAATTCCCTAGCCCAATTGATCACATCTTTTGGCCCATTCTTTGGTACAGTAATAGTTCCCCATAAAAGCGATGGTCTTCCAAACATGGCTTCAAAAGGACTGAGCTTGGCCTCCCCCCTTGGGGTATTCCTAATCCTGAACAATGCCTGTGGCAGCAGTTGGACCCAAGTCATGTTTGTTTCCAATGCAAGCTTGGTAAGCGTTTCTTTTAGAGTCTGATTTAGGCGCTCCACAAAAGCACTGCTTTGCGGGTGCAGGGCTATGTGGAGACGCCATTGGATCCCTAAATGAGCTGCTACCTCCTGTGAAACCTGGGACAGGAAATGTGGGCCTGAGTCTGTGTTGATTTGATATGGAAGTCCATGCGTGGGAATATGATATTCCAGCAAATACTTGATCACTTCTCTTGCAGTTTCTGTTTTGGTCAGTTTCACTTCCGGCCAATAAGTGAAAGTGTCCACTACCACCAACATATACTTGTAAAATCCACACCTGGGCATTTGTGCAAAATCCATTTGAACAATTTCCATTGGGCCAGTTCCTACAGCTAGCTTGCCTGGTGGTAAGAGCGGTTGGTTTCTTGGATTTACCTTTGCACACGTCACACACCGCTTAGCTACATTCTTGGTGTGACTGGATAGGTTGGGAGCATAAAAATACTTTCTGATTGCTTCATACATGTTGTGTGCTCCTAGATGAGTGCTGTCATGTAATGCTTGCACAAAACTAGGTACCTCCCAGTGAGGTATAAGAATCCTTCCATCTTCTAACACCCATTTGTCTCCTTTTTTATGCATCCCAAGAGCTGTTGCTAATTCTTCATCTGCTTGTTGATACTCCCATTGTTGGGGTGTGAAATCAGGAATCATGGGCATGGCAAGTGTGTCACCTGTAATGTCTTGCATTGCTACAGCGCGAGCAACCTTGTCCGCGTGCCTGTTTCCTTTAATCTCCTCAGACCCCCCTTTTTGATGTCCTTTGCAGTGCATCACTGCCAACTGTGCGGGCAGAAGAGCTGCGTCCAGTAGCCACAAAATGTGTTCCCTATGACACACTCCTTGTCCTTTTGAGTTTACCATGCCCTTCTCTTGGTACAGCGCAGCATGTGAGTGTAACAAAGAATATGCATACCGGGAGTCCACAGTTACATTGAGAGACTTGCCCTCTGCCAGTTCTAGGGCCCTGGTCAACGCAATAAGCTCTGCCAGTTGGGCAGAAGTCCCTGGGTGTAATGGCTTTGCCTCAATGATTTCGTGCAAAGATACCATGGCATACCCTGCCTTCCGCTCTCCTGTTGGTGTCAGAAAGGAACTGCCATCTGTGTACCACTCACATTCAGCATTCTTCAATGGCTGGTCTTTTAAATCGGGTCTGGCTGCCCAGGTTTGATTGATCACTGTTGCACAGTCATGCAGGGGCTGGTCTGGCTCTCCAAGCAGGGGGAGGAAAGTGGCTGGGTTCAGGGTGGCACAGGTGCTAAGTTCCAACTGTGAGTCTCCCAGCAGTGCCACCTGATACTTCAGTGTCCTGTTACTGGTCATCCAGCCCAAACTCCCTTCCTCCAATAGGGGTTTGATGGAGTGATTTGTCTTAACTATCAGCTTTCCTGCAAATGTGATCTTTTTGGCGTCGCTCACCAGAAGGGCTACTGCCGCTACCATGCGGAGGCAATGTGGCCATCCGGCTGCCACATGGTCAAGCTTTTTAGACAGAAACGCACATGGCCTCTGTGCTGATCCTACTTGTTGTGTGAGGACTCCTTTTGCTACTCCACTCCATTGCTTTCTGTCATGTACAAGTAGAATGGTTTGGTAAGATCTGGCAAACCCAACGCTGGCCCATGGGTCAACTTATCTTTAAGGGCCTGATAACCATCTTCCTGTTCCTTTCCCCACAAAAATGGGTCTGTGTCTTCTTATTTCCCTTTGTGGCTTCATAGAGGGGTTGGGCATGTGTGGTGTAGTCTGGGACCCAGAGCCTACAGAATCCAGTCACCCCAAAAAAAGCTCGGACACCTGCCCTAGTGGTTGGAGGCTTGGTTGCACATATCGCGGCCACTCTTTCTGGGGTCAGCACTCTGTGTCCTGCATGCAATGTGAAACCCAAATACTGTACTTGCGGCTGTACTAGCTGTGCTTTGCCTTGTGATACCTTGTACCCACAGTCATCCAAATGCCACAGTACTTTCTCTGTCAATGCCCTGCACTCTGAAGCAGTCTTGGCGCCCAATAGGATGTCATCTATGTAGTTCAGCATGACCGTGTGGGGTGGGCTATCTATTAACTGTAGATCTTGGTTTAATGCCTCTGAGAACAAGGAGGGCGAGTGGATGAATCCCTGTGGTAGCCTTTGCCAAGATAACTGAGATCTTTGTTCTGATTCGGGGGAGACCCATTGAAAAGCAAAAATGGGGACTGATTGAGGGGCTATCCAGATACAGAAGAAAGTGTCTTTCAAATCCAACACTGTATACCATTCCATGTCTGGTGGCAGACGACTGAGGATGGTATACGGGTCTTCAACTATTGGGGTGAGGGGTTCCACCCTTTGATTCACTGCCCTCAGATCTTGGACCGGTCTTTATTGGCCCTTCTCTATCTTCTCTACGGGATACAGTGGTGTGTTCCATGGGGACCGACACTTGGTCAAAATTCCACCTTCCAAGAACTTCTGAATTGTTTTCTGCAACCCAAGTCGTTTTTGCAGGGGGATGGGGTATTGCCTCAAGCTTACTGGCTGTGCTCCTACTTTCAGAGTGATCTGAATTGGTGCATGGTTTTTGGCCATCCGAAATCCTCCCTGCTCTGCCCATACCGACTGGGGCACCTGGTAGCCTTCTAGAGTTCTGACTAGGTACATGGGTGTGTCGCGTCCCTGGTCCCATAGGACCTTATATCTCCATGCTGTCTGAAGTGGCATTTGTACTTCACATTCAGTTGCCTCCTTCTCTGGCACTTCTAGCTTGCAACTACCTTCCTTTCCAAAGGTCAGTCTGGCTTGCAACTTGCAGAGGAGATCTCTTCCCAGCAGGTTGAGGGGGCAGTGTGGTAAAAGGGTGAACTGGTGCGTGAACGTTTGTCCTTTTATAGAACATTGATCAATTTGGAAAATTGGCCGTACTTCTCTGGCCCCTGTTGCTCCAATGGCAGGAACCGTGTCTTTAGTCTTTATTCCTTTTGGCTGGTTAATGGCTGACAAAGTGGCACCACAGGAATGGCATCTCTTCGCCCCCAATTTTTAATTTTACCACCAGCTCCAGGGGCACTATGAATTCTGAGCCAGGTCCCCGTCATTGGCTGGTGGCGGCAAAGATTCCTGATGCTGCAGCGCCCCCTTGTGGCCGTTCTGGACACTCTTTTTTCCAGTGGCTGGATTTTTTGCATATTGCACAGACATCATATGGCAATCGCTGGCGGGCTTCTCCTGTTGCTGGGGGGCCTCCTCTTCCCCTTCCTCTACCTCTTCCTCTGCCACACCCCGTCCTCTATCTGTCCCATATTCGCCCCGTATGGCTGCTGCCATGGTTAAGATGTTTTTCTGTTCCCGCTCTTTGGGCTTGTCTCTGTTAGCAAAGACCTTTCGGGCTATTTTCAGCATGGCACCTGTCTCCATTTCTAGCACCTGTTCCTTTGCCTGAAGCTTCTTCCTAATGTCCTTTGCTGCCTGCTGTACAAATGCCATATGCAGTAGCCTACGACTATTCGGGTCATCAGGGTCCACATTGGTGTAGGTACAATAGGCATCTTTAAGCCTTTCAAGGAAAGCCCCTGGGGATTCCTGAGGTCCTTGTACCACCTCAGCCACCTTTGCCGCATTGGGGGTCTTTCTCCCTGTTTTCCTAATGGCAGCCATGAACAACTCACGGTATAGTCTTAAACTTCTCCTACCATCCATGGTGTTGGGGTCCCACTCGGGGTCCTCTGCTGGTAACTCTGTTTTTTGGACTTCTTCAAAACCCCTTGGGTCATCCTCACTTTTGGCCTTCAGGATTTGGTACATACAACCCTTCACCCTCTCCCTTTCCTCTGATGACAAAAGAGTGGTCATGAGGCTCTGAATGTCCCTCCATGTAGGTTGGTGGGTCTGCATAATTCCGCTGAGGAGGTCGGTCATGGGACCAGGGTCCTCGGAAAGGGGTTTAGTCTGTTGCTTCCAATTAAAGAGGTCCGTAGTGGAAAATGGGACATAACAGATCTGACCACTCTCTCCTCCTGATTGTTTCCTTCAGATATCACCTCCTGCTGTATTCTCAATGGGGCTTCTACCACAGCATCATGATCTTTACTTTGCTGCGCTTGGGAACGAAGGGGCATTGAATGGGTACTGGGCTGTTGTTCCTTTTTCTGCTTCTTATCCTTTTCCCTCTTATCCTCCTTTTGAACCTCCTGTTGCTTAGCCTCTAGGGGTATGCCAAGTGTACTCTTGCCTGTTTCCTCGTCCTGAATTGGTACTGAGGGTTCAGAATGGGCCAGTGCTGTAGGTTTAGGCTGGCCTGGGGGATCTCCCTCCAGATCTGGCATATCCTCTTTTTCTACCTCTTTCTCCTCTATCTTCCTTTCCTGTCTGACCTGGGGGTTGAATGGAGGTGGTGGTGGTTGCCAGTCATACTCTTCCTCTGGGGGTGCCTGTAAGATGGCGGTCCCCATCTCTGTTTCGTTGCTTGTGCCTTTTAGTGCCTGCATGTTCACTTTTTCCTGCCCCTTGGATTTCACTTTAGCAGGTTTGATCTCTCTCTTCTTCTGCCCCTTTTCCTGTGCCGGAATCATGGCCATCATTTTGGTGGTCTGCTTCCTACACTTTTGAAGCCATTGGGGATTCTCAGTAAGATTAATCTGCCATTGTTCCACATATGGGTATTGATCTGGGTGGTACGGAGGCTCCACTACCGTTCAGTAGACCTGGATTTCAGCCAGATCAAAACTCCCATCTGCGGGCCAACTGGGGCCTTGTGCGGGCCAGTTTAATCTACAATGCATACTAAGATCCTCTGGTGTCAAATCTTCTCCGTAGTCCCTCGAAAAACCCTTTTGGAAATTTTCCATCATGCATTGAAGGGGTGTACATTGCTTAGAACCCCCTTGCCCCATATCCACGACAGTATGGCTCACAGACAGTACAGGTAGGGGTACAGACTGACACAGCGAGTGCAGGCTGGTCAGTTGAAAACAAAGGGGTATAGGGGAACACCAAGCACACAAGCCCTTGTTCCTGACCTGGCCTGTTGCCGAGCACAGGAACTGCAGTACTGAAGGGTCCCACAATCGCGGCAGGTTTGCTCTGAGCACCCCTTCACAAACACCAAATTCACTCACCCACATCTATACACCAACCCTTTTTCTGACCTGTGGGTATGTCTGCCTCATGAAGTTTAGCCTAACCTTGGCAACAACCCAGGCGTGGGGGCTAGTCCACACTCTACCTTGTCCCAGGACCCCTATTCATACGTTACCAAGGTCCTTGTGGCCGTCCACGAACCTCCTTGTGGCGTGCCGAACCTCCGCAGCAAACCCTGGTCCGTTCGCCGTGGTGGGTGCGAGCTATGGCAGTCGTGCCCCTGGCCTCTTTCAGCCCTCCTCCGGGTAAACCGATCTCGTTGGCGCCTGGAGGACATGAAGTCCCAGTGCACGGGCACCAAGGCCTGCACCACACAGGCAGGTAAAGCACCAGTTTTTTACATCTGAGTCATGGCACCATTTGTTATGTAATGATGACCATTTACCAAAAACCAGACTCAGATGTCGGAGAGGGTTCAAATCCAAAGTGTTTATTTTGCAGCTGCAAAGGCCTCAACTGTGCTCTGGTGAGCTGAGAGAAAACAGACAGCTGAAGCCCCAAACAAATGCCAGGGCAACATGTTTTATACCCCTTTACAAGTAAGGTTTTTGCTCATTATTATGCATTAGTGATATAGGCATTACATGGGCAGTACATTTACTGTTATCAGAAAGAGGTGTTCAGTTACTACATTTTAATTTCTTCAGCAGCAGGTTTCCTCCTGGGTGTCAGGCTGCTCCCAAGCTCATCTTCTATTTTGGCATATCTATCATAAACATTCTCACTGTCCTCCTAGCTGGTACAGTTTGGAACCAAAACATTCCCATCTGCCCAGCCTGAACTGGGCCCCTTTCCAAGCACTCTTGATAAACCTTCGAGAAAAACATATTTTCTCTGAGCTATGCAGAGCTTGGCACAGATGTGACCCTTCACCCAAGCAAACTAACAGAGCCTTGCACTACAGCAAGCAAGCATTAGAAATCGGTTAGCAATATCTCACATAATATCTAAGAGTGCAAAAACCCTTGCCTGTAACAAGAAGACCTGCCAAACCTGACTTGAAGGTACTTCAGGTCACACCTGGCCGGTCCTCTGAGGCCTATAGTCTGGGCACTCCTCTGACAGTATTCTGAGGCCCTCTAGTTGCAGGCTTAGTATCCACAAAACTGCAAATGCTGAGCCTGCAAATGAGGGAAGCACTGTATTTCTTGTTTGCCTTTCTCATTTGTTACACCATCAATCAAGATTAAAATGTCAATGCAGAAAATGATAAGAATTTTGAGGGGGAAGAGTACCACTCGGTAGTTGTGAAACGTTCTGCAGCAATTCATCTTACTTAAAACATCTAACTTTATAGGATTTCACTTTAAGCAGGGAAGTGAATAGAAAGTAAAAAGTTGGCATTACCTGCCCTACATGTTTAAAGGTCTGTGTGCTTGTTTTGTTTTTTATAGATGAATTGTGCTTGGCTGATAAGAGCCTGATGAAATCTTCCCTAAAGCTTCCACCACTGCTAATGGCCAGACTACAAACCCACCTACAAACAAGGTCTTGTTGTTCACTGTGCTTAGCCTGAATTTTGACATTTTACAGTCCTGATTTTTTAAGCAATAAAAAGAAGTGTTGGCAATAGACACTATTCTTATGTTTGAGTAAATCTTGGGGTGAAGTACAAAGCATCTATTGACAGGTTTTTGTTTTTATTTTTAAAACCAAATCTTGAAATTAACTGGCTTAATTTACTGAAATTGAAATTGAAATTAACTGGCTTGTTGGCATTATGGTGGTGGGGAAGTGATGCTGCTGAGATTATCACCCTTCTGAGAGAATTTTCAGTTTTGTCACATCTTGACATAAGAACATAAGAAGATCCCCACTGAATCAGGCCAAAGCCCCATTTAGTCAAGTTTCCTGCATCTCACAGTGGCCCACAAGATGCCTCAGGGAATGCACAAGACAACTAGACATCTCACTGCCACTCCCCGGCATCCAGCACTCTGAGGTAGCCTACCTTTAAAGTAAGGAGGTTGCAGAAGCTATCATTGTCTGTAGCCTGCGAGGACTTTTCCTCCAGAAAACTGTCCAGTCCCTTTTTAAAGGCATATAGGCCTGATGCCATCACCGCCTCCTGTGGCAAGGAGTTCCACAGATTAATTACCTGCTGGGAGAAAAGTTTTTAGTCTGTTCTCACTCTCCCAATACTCAATTTTAGTTGAAGTCCCCTGGTTCTGGTAAAGAACCTCCCTCTATCCACTTTATCCATCCCATGCAGAATTTTGTATGTCTCCCTTCTCATGTGCTTTTTTTTTCTAGGCTGAAGAGCCCCAAATGCTGTAGCCTTTCCTCATACGGGAGATGCCTCAGCCCTGTTTTGGTTGCTCTCTTCTGCATCTTCTCTAGTTCCCTTATATCTTTTTTGAGGTGTGGCAACCAGAACTGTACACAGTACTCCAGATGTGGCCTTACCATCGATTTGTACAGTAGCATAATAATATTGGCCTTTTTATTCTCAGCCCCTTTTTTTAATTATCCTAAACATGGAATTGGCCTCTTTTATTGCTGCCGCACACTGGATTGACACTTCCATTGAGTTGTCCACTAGCACTCCAAGATCTGTCTCTTTGGATCCATCAGCAGAAGCTCAGAACTCATTAGCCTATATGTGAAGTTTTGGTTTTTTTGCCCCAATGTGCATCACTTCACATTTGTCTGCATTGAAACGCATCTGCCATTTGGCTGCCCATTTCCCAGTTTGGAGAGATCCCTCTGGAGCTCTTCACAATTCCATCTGGTTTTTACCACCTGGAAACGTTTTGTATCATCCGCACAAAACTGTCTCCAGGTCATTTATGAACAAGTTGAAAAGCAAGGGTCCTTGGGGCACTCCACTTTTCACCTCTCTCCACTGTAAAAATTGCCCATTGACACCCCACACTTTGCTTCCTGCTCCCCAACCAATTTTTAATCCAAGAGAGGACCTGTCCTCTTATTCCCTGACAAGTTTTCACAGTAGCCTTTAGTGAGGGACCGTGTCAAATCTCTTCTGAAAATCCAGATATTATATATAATATCCACAGGTTTGCCAGCATCCACATGCTGGTTAATCTTTTTTTTTTAATTCTTTTTTTTATTTTTCCAACTATTCTCCCATTTTCAAATAAACAAGTTATAAAAACCTTTACATCATCTTACTTCTAGTTATTTCTTCCATTTTCATACATATAAATCAAAAAAGCTTTTGCCAACTTCATTTTCTACATTTCCTTCATTTTCTACTTATTTCATATAAGTGTGGGGTAGTGACTTTATAAAACTTACATCCTAAACAGTATATTCTTAGTTACTTCTTATACCTATTATCTCTCTCTGACATTCTTATTAATTTTATCTTTATATCTTAAGTATTTTTAAACTAAAATTGATGACTTTGAAGTTTTTGTATTTCTTTACTCATCTATTCCATGATTAGTTTCTCTAACATTTCCATTTTCACTCAGGGAGTTAATGAGCGGAGTCCAATTCTCCATGAATGTTTTTCATGACTTCTCCTTGATTAAGATTGTTAGTTTGTCCATTTCCATCAAGTCCAACATTTTTGTCCAACATTCTGTTGACAGAATTTCTTGTACTTTCCATTGTTGCATATACAACAACCTTGCTGCAGTTGTCATATACAAAAATAAAGTTACATTATCTTTTAGTGACTGGTCTTCGATTATGCCTAGTACAGTGGCCTCTGGCTTCGTGAAGGAGAGTCTGGCGCGTTAGGGTGGACACGTTGAGTGACCTTTAGGTTCTTCAAATAAAGATGCGGAGACTTGTTCTAAATATAACTTTGTATTTAGAACGTATTTACATAGAACAGCTTCATAGAAATCATACTCAGCTCTCTCTCTCTCCACACATCTCACTCCAAAGACAGCTCCTCACACACTAACACACACTAACTGATACACAGTCCAGTTAAAGCCCGTACATAATCGCAACATTTACCTGTACATATCACATGATCAGGTTCCCGCCTAAAAGCTCAGTTGCTAACCCATTTCAACTTGCAAATTAACCAAGTGTTCCAAATCATATCCCAACACCCCTCCAAATTTCAAGTTGAAATGATACACACATACATTACACCCAGCACATTACACACAGTACATCTTAAACCTTTTTTTTTTTACACATCCTCTGACATTCCAAGCAACTTGCACATAACATTGTGCTTAACTGTTCCCAATGCTTTTGTCATGATGTCAGCCTTGTTTTGCTCTGATGGACAGTAAGCCAGCTTCACTAGTTTGCTTTGTACGGCTTCCCTCACGTTGCAATACCTTATATCCACATGTTTGCTTCTACCTTTAACTCTTGGTGAAGTGGCCATGGCAATGCAAGTCTCACTGTCATCCCAAACTGTAAAAGGCTGCACCATATCAATCTGCAAATCTTTCAGAAGTTGCTGGTACCAGATGAGCTCAGTGCACACTTCCGAAAGTGCAGAGAATTCCGCTTCTGAGCTCGAAAGCGATACACAAGATTGCCTTCGGGCTCTCCAACCTACCAGGGCTCCTCCCAGTGTGACAATCATGCCCGAGGTGGATTTCCTACTTGTAATCTCATCTGCCCAACTGGCATCAGAGTAGGCCACCAGTTCTAAGGCTTCTACTGGTTGGATTGTCAGCCCTTTTGTTACAGTTCCCTTCAGGTACCTCAATACTCTTTTAACTCCTTGCCAGTGTCTCTCAGTTGGCTCAGAGACATGCCTGCTAAGGATGTTAACGGCTGCTGTAATGTCTGGCCTGGACCATTGAGCTAAATACAGTAAGCTCCCTATTGCTGACTGGTACCTTTCCTTATCACAGTACTCCACCTCACTGTCTTCCTGTTCACCAATATCCCTCAGGAAGTCTGTGGCCATTGGAGTTTTGGCAGGTTTGCACTGTTGCATGCTAAGACTTTCCAGCAGATGTTCAATCTTTTGCTGTTGTCTCAGCACATAACCTTTGCCAGGTAGTTTCTGCACTTCTACACCTAGGTAATTCTTAATTTCTCCAAGGTCTTTCAATTGAAACTCTTTCTTTAGATTTAGTGCAACCTGTTCAATCTGTTCTTCAGTATTAGCTATAATAAGCAGATCATCAACATGGGTTAATAGATACACTTGCACATCACCTTGCTGCAAGGTGTAAACACACGAGTCTGCTCTTGCAGCTCTGAAACCCATTTTTTGTAAGGCAGAATTGAGGCATCGATGCCAATTAAAAGCCGATTGCCGAAGCCCGTAAATAGCTTTGTCCAGCCTCCAAACCATACCTGGTTGTGTGTTGTATCCAGGTGGTTCTGACATGTACAGCTCTTCATCTAGGTTTGCATTTAAATACGCAGTGGTGAAATCATAATGTTTTACTTTGAGGTCTAATTTGGCAGCTAGAACCAAGGCAATCCTAACTGATTCCCCTCTTACAGTAGGGGCATATGTCTCACCAAAATGGATGTTTTCTTTCTGAGTGAAGCCCTTAGCAACAAGCCTTGCCTTGTGCTGCAAGTTGCCATCACTCAAGGTTTTCTGTTTATATACCCACCTGCAACCAATTACCTTTTTCCCAGGTGGTAACTGGCATCTAGCAAACACTTTGTTGTCTATCATGGACTGCATTTCTCTGTCCATAGCAGCTCTCCATCTTAGCTGTTCTGCTTGTGGTTGTTTCAACACTTCACCATAGCTCTGTGGCTCACATGTTACCTGGCACACAGAAGCAGGTGAATAACGTTCTGGTGGCACACCTTTATTAAACCTTTCAGATCTCCTAGGAGTTACAGGTATCTCTGTTTGCTCACCTTCATTTTCCTGGCTATTTACATTAATTGCAAGATCCAAATTGTCTTTCTCCTCATCCAGGTTCTGTGCCTCACTGTTAGACTCAGCCCTCTGCTGTGCTAACACTGGCTGCTGTGTCTGAGCATCAGAACCTTCTGGCAAATACACATGAGAATCCTTCACCCTTTCCCAATTCTGCTCCATGAAATTTGCAGACCTTGAGAAGGTGATTCTACCTGAGCCAGGTAATGTGAAACGGTAACTTTTACTCCCAGATTCGTAGCCCAAAAATATCATCCTTCTAGCTTTTGCTTGACCTTTACGCCTCATGGCCTTAGGTATATGGACGTAAGCACTGGAACCAAAAATTCTAAGGTGGGCTAAGGAAGGCTGTCTCCCATACAAAACATAATAAGGAATTTTGCCCAAAGCTGATGTCCACAGTCTGTTCAACAAATAGCACGCAGTCAGGGTCGCCTCGCCCCAATACATTTTGCTAAGCCCTGAATCTGCCAGCAAGGAACTTTGCATCACTTGCAGGGTTCTGTTCCTCCTTTCAGCCACCCCATTTTCTGCAGGCGTATATGGATTGGTCTTTCTGTGCTGAATGCCTTTCTGCCTCAGCCAACCTTGGAAGGCACCAGACAGGAATTCTGTTCCTCTGTCTGTCTGCAGAGCACAAACCTTGTGATTATACCTCCTCTCTGCAAAATTTACCCATTGCTTGAACTTGATAAAGGTCTCATCCTTACTCTTCATTAAATACACAAAACCATACCTTGAAAAATCGTCAACTATAGTTAAAATGTATTTTGCACCACCCATAGATTTGCTTAATGGCCCAATCAAATCTGCGTGGACCAGCTGGAAGCACCTTTCAGAATTCCTTTCACTCTTTTTGCTTACAGGGTATGCAACAGATTTTGTAATTTTGCAAGTTGCACAGTCCAAATAATTGTTGCACTTTTTCAATTTTAAACCCTGTGCACTCTCAATTGTTCTTTTTAGTGCTGTAAACCCAGAATGTCCTAATCTCCTGTGCAATAAATGGATACAATTATCATGTTCAGGGGTGTTTGCAAACACATTCATACACTCCTGAGTTGCATTGTCTTTTGGAACATCTTGCAGCATATATAGGTTCTCATTTTCTTTACCTTGCACACACACATCATTGCCTTTCATAATGTTGCACACATTGCCTTCAAATTGTACCTTGTACCCTTGCTTGCATAGGCAAAAAACACTGAGTAGATTGTGTTGCAGCTCTGGAACACAAAGAACTCCTTTGATAGACTCACCCAGGGAAGGCATAAAAATTTCTCCCTGGCCCTTCACTGAGGTGCATACACCATTAGCCAAACTGACATGGGCTTTTGGTGTAGGCACCAGCTTAGTGAACAAGGCTGGGTCAATAGCAACATGCTGGCTAGCACCAGAGTCCACTAGCCAAGTCTGTTGGTCACTGTCTTGGGTCATCTTGACCACGGAGACTTTCGCTTCTTCCTTGCCCCTCCCGACCCATGCCCAAGAGGCATATAGTTATACATGTGGCCGTGCAAAACACTGGATAGTCCCCACGCCGCTGCTGTCTGTTTGCCTGCATAGCTATATTAAATATGAGAATTGCCTACTCCTCTTCTCACAGAAGGTGAAGGGCAGTGTTTTGGGGCCCTGGCTTCCTCACCCTGCAGCTGAACTCACACAGCTGCTTAACTCAACTACTTTGCACTTGGTACAATGGCAATACAATATTGGCTGTTTTATTCTCAATCCCTTTTCTAATTACCCCTAACAGGGAATTGGCCTTCTTCACTGCCGCAGCACACAGGGTCAACATTTTCATGGAACTGTCCACCAGCACCTCAAGATCACTCCCCTGGTCTATCACTGATAGCTCAGAACCCATTAACCTATATGTGAATTTTTGTTTTTTTGCCCCAATATGCATTACTTTGCACTTATTTACGTTGAAATGCTTCGCCATTTTACTGCCCGTTCTCCCAGTTGTGAGAGATCCTTCTGGAGCTCTTCACAATCCCTTCTGGTTTTCACTACCCGGAAAAGGTGTCATCCACTACCCAGAAAAGGTGTCAACTTGTCCACCTCGCTACTTATCCCTGTCTCCAGGTCATTTATGAACAAGTTGAAAAGCACCGGCCCCAAAACAGATCCCTGGGGCACTCCACTTTTCACCTCTCTCCATTGTGAAAATTGCCCATTGACCCCCACTCTCTGTTTCCTGGCCCTCAACCAATTCTGAATCCATAAGAGGACCTGCCCGCTTATTCCCTGACTGATGCTTTGTCATCAGTCTTTGGTGAGGGAAAGTGCTTTCTGAAAATCCAGATATACAGTATCCACTAGTTTGCCAATATCCGCATGCCTGTTGACTTTTACAAAGAATTCCAAAACTGACCATTACAGAAGCCATGATATCCTTTCCCTCCCTCAACATCCAGCAGTCCAACTGGCTCTCTGGCAGGTTTCCTACTCCTAATGTATTTGAGGAAACTTTTATTATTTCCCTTTATGTTGCTAGCTATACATTCCTCAAAGTCTTTCTTGGCCTCCCATATCACCTTCTTACTTGTCTTTTGCCAGAGTTTATGGTCCTTTTTATTCTCTTCATTTGGGCAAGACTTCCACTTATGGAAGGAAGCTTCCTTGCCTTTTACAGCTCCTCTAACTTTCCTTGTTAGCCATGCTGGCACCCTCTTACGCTTAGCTGAGACCTTCTTTCTTTGTGGTATACACGTCTGCTGTTCTTTTAAACAGGCTCCATGTTTTCAAGTGATTGAACTTTTTTCACCTTCCCTTTTAACTTCATCCTAACTAGTTTCCTCATATGTGGGAAACCTGCCCTTTGGAAGTCAAGGGTTTTTGTATCAGATTTATTTGGCACATTACCCCTTGCGAAACATGCATGGCGAAACAGATCGCAGCAAGATCACTGTTCCCTAATGGCTCAGTAACATGGACACCCCTAACCAGATCCTGGGTGTTACCCAGTATTATATCCAGAGTTGCCTGTTCTCTGGTGGGCTCCATGACAGGTTGCTCCAACGCACAATCATTTAGTATGTCAAGAAACCCTGTCTCCCTTTCTTGTCTGGGACACAAATTGACCCAGTCAATATGGGATAATTAAAATCCCATATGACCACAATCCTGCCCCTCTTTGATGCCTCCCTAATTAGTTTCCTCATCTCAAGGTCCCTTTCAGGTTTTTGATCTGGGGGGCGATAAAAACCCCACTGTTACATCGCTCCTTGGACCCAGTAGTTTAACCCACAATGCTTCTGTGCTGGAGTCAGACCCACCTTCACTCTCTACACTTCTGGAATCTATCCTTTCTTTGACACAGATGGCCACCCCACCTGCAACATGCCCCTCCCTGTCTCTCTTACAGAGTTTATAGCCTGGGATTGCGGTATCCCACTGGTTCTCCACATTCCACCAGGTTTCTGTTATGCCCACTATGTCAATGTTTTCCTTAGTCACCAAACATTCCAGTTCCCCCATCTTTGCTCAAAGACTTCTTGAATTAGTATCGAAGCACCTGTATTTGGGGTCCCCCAAGAATTAATGCTTGTTTCCACCTTTAGCTCTGCAGTCTCTTCTTCTGCCAAACTCACTGTCACTTCCATCACACTTCTACTCCTAATGTCTACTCTGTCATTACCTTGTTCTTCTGTTACCTTATTCCCTAGGGTTGAGGAGTCCCAAACTGGTTGCCACTCGGCTCCTGTCGGCTTTCCCCCGGGGTTTAATTTAAAAGTTGCTCTGCTACCTTTTTAATATTACGCGCCAGCAGTCTGGTTCCATTTTTATTCAAGTGCAGCCTGTCCTTCTTGAACAGGCTTGGCTTGCCCCAAAACACTCCCCAGTGCCTAATAAATCTAACCCCCTCCTCCCGACACCACCGTCTCATCCACGCACTGAGACTTCTAATCTCTGCCTGCCTGCCTGGCCCTGCGCATGGAACAGGCAGAACTTCTGAGAACGCTACCTTTGGGGTCCTGGTTTTCAGCTTCCTCCCTAACAACCTAAATTTGGCCTCCAGGACTGCCTGGCTACACTTCCCCACGTCATTGGTGCCAACATGCACCACAACTGCTACCTCCTCCCCAGCACTCTCTACCAGCCTATCTAGAAGAGATGTGATGTCCACAACCTTCGCCCCAGGAAGGTCCTCACATCCATCACAGACCCCCTCTCTATATTCCTAACTATAGAATCTCCCACTGCAAGAAGCCCCCGACCCCCTCCTCCTGCTGAAGAGCATCCTTAGTGCGACTGGATATGGGCCTGTCACCTGAAGAAGAGGTCCCCCCTGGGGGATTGTTTCCCTCTGTTCCAAGCTGACATCCTCCAGACCTGAGACTTCCTACCCCAGCAGCCGAGGGGCTGCCCCTCTAAGGGTGGGACGAAGCCTGCAAGTCCCTGGAAGTCTCCCCATGGTCCCTCTCTACCTGCCTCTGCTTCTCCAGGTCCGCAACCAAGGACTCTAGGGAGCAGACTCGTTCCCTGAGTGCTTGCAGCGAGGACACCCTCAACCCAAGCCCAAGAGGCATATAGTCATACATATGGCACTCAGTGCAAAACACTGGATAGCCCCCACCCCACTGCTGGCTGTCTGCCTGCATAGCAGACATCTATATTAGATTTGGGAATTGGCTGTTCCTCTTCTCACGGAAGGTGAAGGGCAGTGTTTTGGGGCCCTCGCTCCTCACCCTGCTGCTGAACTCACACAGCTGCTACCTTGCATTTGGTTCCGAAGCACTTAGTTCCAGAACGCACTCAGAGTTTGTGAAAGTGCACTCACAAGGCAGGCCTAGTTATATACTCTTGCCCAGCTCCTCCCCCTCCCTGCCTTACAGGTTAATTGAAATTGGAAACAGCTGGCCTGTTTTACTCAGTGCACCTACTCCTACTTCGGAGTGGACCTGTTTTAGATTGGAGCTGCAATTCTCTCCAGCATCGGCTCCCTGTCCAGCTACTACTGCCTGTGTTACTCTGTGAGTACGCATTTAGTTCTAATTATTAAGAGTAGATAAATAAAGGTACACTCATCTAGTCCTCCTACCTCTCCTTGCACAGCTGCTCAATTCGCCTTCCTGGCACTGGGTTCTGAGGCACTTAGTTCCAGAAGGAACTTAGTTCGAGGATGTACTCACAGATCATGAAAATGGTGAAAATCTTCACCAATTTTCTCCCCACTTTACCAACACCATTGCAGCTACATTTCTTGCTGTTTATGTGGGTCTCTCAACCCTCAGGATTCGCTTTTAAAGAGGCACAATGGCTGCAGTAGATAGAAGGAATTTGCAAGTATTTAAGACCCTGTCCTGTGGGATCAGAAGTGATTTCTATGTGTACAGTGCCACCTTTTGAATCCAAGGCAGTATTTCCACACTGAGATTTTATCAGGGCCTAAGTAGAACTGGTCAGGGATTTTCTGTAGGTGTATCATCAAGAGAACATACTGGATGCAGAATAGCTTCATGACTACAGTTATTTTCAGGATGACTTCAAAATGGCTGCTGCCAATGCAGAAAATAGCTTGCAATAAGAAATATTTTCTAATTGAATGTACAGCAATAGAAAGATGAACAAAACAAAAACAGTAAGACATGAGCATGATGAGATGATTTGTGAACCTCAGATAAGTGAAACTGTGAGTATGGGAGAACTACTTTATAATCAAAGTGATGGTTTTCTGCATATACGGTAAAGGTTTCCCCACGACCGAATGGTCTAGTCGTGACCGACTATAGGGGGCAGTGCTCATCTCCGTTTCAAAGCCTGTAGATCCGGTGTTTTGTCCAAGGACAAGCTTCCGTGGTCATGTGGCCAGCATGACTCTACGCCATAGCGCATGGAACGCCGTTACCTCCTCACCAAAGAGGTCCCTATTGATCTACTTGCAGTGAGGTGCTTTTGAACTGCTAGGTTGGTAGGAGCTGGGACAAGCAACGGGAGCTCACTCCGCCATGCAGTCTTGAACTCCCTACCTTCCAGTTGGAAAGCCCAGCAACAGCGAATTAACCCGCTGTGCCACCACGTCCCTTGCAAATATAGGGAGATATACTTTTCTGCATATAGGGAGATACAAAAGTCCTTTGGAAAAATATTGTTTGAAATGTAGAAGATCAAACATAGCAAATGTGTTCTAGCCAAATGTAGTTTTTCTAAGATACTTGAAAAAATACTATTAAATGACTAAAATTCCGTAGGAAGCATAATGGCTGCTCATATCACACTAACTAAATGTGGAAGCAGACTATTACAAATGATAGAAGACATTAATAGATAATGCTTTAAAAACTGGGCCGGCATAAGCTGTTTGGGAATCTCACTGATGGAATTATGTTTGTATCAAATTTGATCATGGAGAGTGGGCTGATTTCTGTCCATCTTCATTTTACTTGCAATAGTTTAATAGGAGGGCCAATAGTTTTTGGGACTAAAAAGGTTTAATTTGGTCTTTATGTATAAATACTTATAGATGTTTATGCATAGAACCTTACCATGACATTTTGTATTGGTTCAACTACTCTCTTTTGGTTCTGTGTTTGCAACTGTTACACAGTCCCAACTTACCATATACGATCGCATATAAGTCGATGTCATGAAGAAATCAAGGGCAAGTTTTAAGCCAAAAATAATGGAATTTGCCATGCCCCATGGATAAGTCGAGGGTAAAACTTCGGGGTATCTGCAGTTCTTTGAATTAGATCATTTAGTCTGATTTTACCCAGCACCAGATTCTGACAAATGATCCACCAGTAATTGTTATCTAAGAACTGTACAATCTATCTATGTATTAAAGTGCATGGGGAAACAAAGTAAAACAGTCACATAGCAAGCAACTATCAAACCAGTTGTTCCCAAACCTTTTAGCACTGGGACCCTCTTTTGAAAATGACAGCCTATGGGGACCAGAAGGGATGTCCTTAAAACAGAAGTGATGTCATTAGAGACAAAGGGCAAGGCATTCTGGAATAATGAAACAAGGCACACAAAACTGTTCAATAATAGAACTGATTAAGCATAGGGTTGCTAGATACAAACTGTGTCAGAGAACCTATACCTTTAACCATTGTATAGCAGAAGGAATTTGGGCAGATGCAGCTCATCGTGGAAGGGTTTCAAATTCCTGCCCGAATTCCCTCTTCTATACAATGGTTAAAGGTACAGGCCAGTGATGGCGAACCTTTTTGAGCCCAAATGCCCAAACTGCAACACCAAATCAACTTACTTTTTCAAAGTGCCAATTCTGCAATTAAATCTGAATACTGAGGTTTCAGTTTAGAAAAAACAATTCATACAGTTGTCCAAACTAATTAACACCTTTTTATTTGTTTTAAAAGAAAAACCCATAACAGAGCTTTCAATGATACAAACAGTATTTAATTAAAAAAACAACAATTCAGTTTGTAATATGAATATGCCAGACTGAAATTGTATGGGGCAAGCCTTACGCTGGGTCCTTTCCTTGCTTCTATAGGGGTTGGATCAGTAAAAATCAACCTGTATTAGGATGAGCAGATAAACAAGAAAACTAAACTTGCTTAACACACTTTGAACAACTCCTAAACTAGTGTCTTGGACTGCAAACATTTGCAGAACTGGGAGAACATGAGTCCCCACAGGCCCTTGTCATGAGGAAGTGGAAGAGGCAGGCATTATTTCAACAGTTCCAGGCAACAGCCCAGAAGGACATGGCAAAATTCTTCAGAGCCACAGATTTCTGCACTGTACTTTGCAATATCTTTTGGAAGCACCAACAGCACAACTCCACCGAGTTATTTGCAAAACACAAACAAAAAACCCAGCTGCCAATCCCACTGCAGCCTCCTCCACGTCAGCCACAGACCAACAAGGCTTCACCTCTCATGTCCTCCAAGCCACCTCTCCCCCCCCCCACGAGCAGCATCCCAGAACCAAAGCAGGTCATAAGAATGTGAGGAGAGCCCCTATGCCGGATCAGGCCAAAGGAGGCCCACCTTGTCAGCTTCCCGTATCTCCCAGTGGCCCACCACACGAGACAACCAGAAACTTGTACCACGTTGCCACTCCCCTGCACCTGGCACGTCACAGACAGCCTACTTCCTAAACCAGGAGGTTGCACACACCCATCCCGGCTTGTAGCCTGTGATGGGCTTTTCTTCTAGAAATCTGTGCAACCCCCTTTTTAAAAGATATGCGTAAGGAATACAGAAAATAAAGGGAAAAGGGTTTACAAGGGAAACACATGAGGTAAATCATTGTGTGGTGTCTTAAACCATCAAATAGTACTTATAGTATCAAATCTTGC
Source organism: Lerista edwardsae (assembly GCA_029204185.1). Taxonomy (NCBI): domain Eukaryota; kingdom Metazoa; phylum Chordata; class Lepidosauria; order Squamata; family Scincidae; genus Lerista; species Lerista edwardsae. The sequence goes on from JAJKFI010011386.1 coordinate 1,716,207, forward strand.
TCTTAACAATTGTTAAGTAAACATTTTTTTCTCCTGCTTATAAACTAAAATTCTATAGCCATACATTTAAGCAAAGTTAAAATATATCCAGTTAAACATCTTCTTTAGCATATAGTCTCTATCCAGTTATAAAATAATGCCCAATATTGACCAATCTTGTTCGATTTCTCTCTTTCAATCTTTCAGTTAAAACATCCATTTCTGCCACTTCATAAATTTTTGCAATAATTTGCTCCATAGTTGGAATGCCTTCATTTTTCCATTTCTGTGCAAAAACTAATCTAGCTGCTGCAACAATATGAATAATTATATACTTTTTCATAACATCTTGAATTTCTGTACACATATTCAGTAAAAATATTTCTGGTTTAAAAGGAATTTTACATAAAACCATTTCTTCAAGCATTTGATGAATTTTTTGCCAAAATAGTTTAGCCTTAGGACATGTCCACCACATATGGTAATAGGTACCCTCTTTAACCTCACATTTCCAACATTTAGGGAAAATATTCCCTCTAAATACATCTTTGATAACTTTTCGGGAGTTATATGCCATCTATAAAACATTCTTATAAATATTTTCTTTATATGAGACTGCCTTTGTATACCTGAGGTTAGTTTCCAAACATTCTCCCACTCTTCTAAAGGTATAGCATGTCCCACATTCTTTGCCCATTTGATCATTGGTTCTTTAATAATTTCATCCTCCATTCTTCTCTTCAAAAGAAATGCATACAGTTTCTTTATATACTGATCTTTCTCCTCTAAAAAGTTTAAGTCAAATTCTGTCTTTTCTAAATAAAATCCAACTTTGCAATCTTCTTTGATCCTTAACTTGATTTGCGTTTCAGACCACCAGTCCAGAAAGATATCATCTAGTGGCCTAATCCAGCCTGGAATTTTCTCATATACTTTATATCTAATTTGATCCCATACCCAAAACAGCGATTTTCATAAACAATGTTGTTTGAAACCGCTATAATACTTTGCCTTATCATAAATCAAAAATGCATGTAAGCCCAGTTGAAGATCATATGATTCTAGTTTAGCCATTCTTTTGTCTGTCGGTATAGCCCAGTCTTTAATCCAATTTAATGCCGCTGCTTGATAATATATCAACCAATTTTGAATCCAAAATCAGCTCTATCTTTAGCATCTTGAAGTAATTTAAGACGTATTCTGGGTTTTTTTCCTTGCCATACAAATTTCGATGTAATTTTGTTAATTTCTTGAAAGAAATTCATCTTCATAATTATAGGGATAGTCTGGAACAAATATAATACTTTAGGTAAAATATTCATCTTAATTGTCGCTATTCTCCCAAGAAGTGACAGCTGTAGTTTATTCCATCTTTCAAGATCATTTGAAATTTCTTTCAGAAGTTTTAAATAGTTATCCTCCATCAGAGTACTATTTTTATTTGAAATATTTATACCCAAATAGTCTATTTTTTGTGTTAATTGTAGTCCCCATTTCTTTAGATCTTATTTTCCTACATCTTTAACATTCTTCAGCATCAATTTAGTTTTTTCAAAGTTAATCTTCATTCCCGCCATAGCTCCGTATTCCCTTAAATCTTCTAATAAGAATCTTAAAGAGTCTTGAGGATCCTCCAAAATAAATACTACATCATCTGCATAAGCCTGTACTTTGAACTCTTCGCCTTGTAATTTTAAACCTTTAATTCTCTCATCTTCTCTTATCAATGTCATAAGCATTTCCAATGTCAAAATAAAAAGTAGTGGTGATAGAGGACAGCCTTGTCTAGTCCCTTGTTGAATCTGAAACTCATCAGATAGATCTCCATTAATCCTGATTCTTGCCGATTGTTTAGAGTAAATCTTTTTTATTGCTGACATAAATTTTGGGCCAAATCCAATCTGGTCCATTTGTTTAAGCATAAACCTCCAATTAACGTTATCAAATGCTTTTTGAGCATCCAAAAATATCAAACCTAATTTTTGAGTCGAATGTCTCTCATAATATTCCAAAATATTGATTACTGTTCTCAGATTCTTCTTAATTTGTCTACCTGGTAAAATCCAGATTGGTCTTGATGATTTATCTCATTTAAAATCTTCTTCAATCTTGTAGCCAAAATCGTAGTAAAAATCTTATAATCAACATTTAACAGAGATATCGGTCTATAATTTTTAATATCATTTCGATCCGTCTGTGCTTTGTGTATCAATGTTATTGTGGCCTCCCTCCAAGATTCTGGTATGTCTCCCGAATTCCAAATATCTTCCATCAATCTTTTAAATGGTAACAACAAAATTTCCTCCATCTTTTTATAATATTCGGCCGTAATTCCATCTGGACCAGGAGCTTTAGATGTTTTTTGTTTTTTGAGCGCCTCTACAATTTCGAACATCGATATTTGAGCTTCCAAAGCTTCTTTTTTGTTATCTGACAAATTCAATCTATTATTTCTTTGAATATAATCATCTTGCAACACCATATTAATTTCTTTCTTTTCATACAACTTTTTATAAAACTGTTCTGTAATATTATGTATTTCTTTCAATAAAGTTTTTTCATGTCCATCTTCATCTTTCAGGCTCTTAATTAAGTTTTTTTGTCTTTCCTTCTTTAATTTATATGCCAGCCATCTCCCTGGTTTATTAGCATTTTTTTAAAAAATTTGTTTTGCTATTTTAAGTTTCCTTTCTAACTTCTATTTGCATCACATTAATTTCATGTTGTAATTTTTTAATTCTTTGTCTCGTCTTGGAGTTGGTTGGATTCTCTTGAGAATTTTCCTCTTCTTTTTTTAATTTTTGGCATAGATCTATCAGTTTCTTTCGTTGATTGATTCTTTGTTTTCTTGCTTCCCTAATGGCCAGACCTCTAAAAAAAAGCCTTACTTGCATCCCAAACAGTCTGAATTTTAATCTCTTCTTGCATGTTCAATTTAAAAAACCACTCCATCTCATTTTTAATAATTTCCACACACTAGGGATTATCCAACGAGGTTGAGTTCAAAGTCCATCTCCATCTTCCTCTTGTTCTATCAAACCCAAATAAAATTGGATTGTGGTCTGCAAACGTGTTTGGTAAAGTTTCAGCTTCCAATTGTCTATCTGCCCATGAAGCCGAGATCCAACACATATCAATTCTGGACCATGAACTATGTCTTGCAGAGTAATAAGTAAATTCTTTTTTCTGAGGGTATAATGTTCTCCAAATATCGATTAAGTTAAATTCATCAGTCATTTCCAAAAAAGAATTTGGAAGTGTACCACCTTTCTTGATACTCCTATTTGATTTTCTATCCACTTTTCTATCAAAAACAGAGTTAAAATCTCCCATCAATAAAAATTCCATCTGATCAAATTCCAATAATTTCTGATGAATCAATTTGAAGAATTTATCCTGTTTCTCATGCGGTGCATACAAATTAACTACCAACAGTTTTCTATCATCAACCTGAATTTGCACCATAAGAATTCTTCCATCTTCCGAACACCATCGAAATTCTGGTTGCAAATTAGGTTGTATAAAGGTTGCCACTCCTTTCTTCCTTTTGGTTGGGTCTAAATCTGTAAAAAGCACACCAAGTTTAGGGTTTTCCAAATATTTACTTTGATATTTCCGAATATGAACTTCCTGTAAACATATGACATCCAAATTTAACTTTTTCAGCTGATTAAATATTTTCTTGCGTTTAAATGGCGAATTCATCCCATTAACGTTCAATGAAAGAAATTTCAAATGTTTATCTGCCATTGTAATGTAATTTTAAATTAAATTTTGAATTTTTTTCCTTTCTTCTCCTTCTGAATCCTTGTCAGTGTCCTCGTAATCGCCCCAGTTTCTCTTAATCCCGTCGCACCTTGATCTGTATCTGAAGCCTCTTCTTGAGACTCTCCGCTTCCAGTTTTCTGAACTTGTTGATCTTCGCCACTCTGAACTTTCTGGTTGTTCTTGTGAAGCTTGTGGGGCAAGAGTTGAATCCTTCTTTCCTTCATATGACTTAGCCATAGCTTCTAGGTCTTGCCCATGTTTATCCATAAATTGTTCCAGTTTGAATATTGAATTAATATTTTGACATCTGGTTTTGTATGTAAATATAAGACCCTCAGGTAGGTTCCATCTATATTTAATATTATTTCTCCTTAAAAGAGTCGCCAATTCCTTATACGGAAATCTTTCTCCTCACCTGAAACGGTATTTCTCTCAGGACAAAAATTTTGCATCCTTCCACCACTCTTTCCTGTTTTTCAAGCCGCATCAAAACTTCATCTCTCAATCTGCATCTAATAAATCTTATCATAATTTCTCTTGGTCTCTTGTTTCTTCTCGCAAAACTCGATTCAACTCTATAGATCACGTCTATCCCGTCTTTTAAAATGTCTTCTGTTAATCCAGTTTCTTGTATCAGCCAATCCAGTATTTTCTCGTAGGTCTGTTCCTGAGAAGAATCCAGAAAGTTCTGCAATCTCAATTTAAGGGAGGCCCGTTCCATCTCTTGTCTAAGATGACTTGACTCCAAATCTCGAAATTCCGCCCTTAAATCACCTACATCTTTCTCCACTCCCTGTAAATCCTCTTTAATTTTTTCCCGCTCTTTTGAGGCTTCTTCGACTTCCTGTGAAATTTTAGAAATATGTTCTTGCATTTTCTCAAGCTTCTGGTCCGAGCTATCCATTCTTGCCATAAATCTTGCATTCAAATTTCTCATCTGTTCCAGAATCATCACCAAAGTGTCGGTTTGACTATCTCTTCTTTGATCAGGTTGTCTAGGGTCTGTTCTTAATGCTGCCATTGTTTGGGCTGAAGCCGGTGATGGAGTCTTTGTAGCAGTCAGCTGCAACCCCCTTTTAAGGCGCCATCACCATCACCCCGTGGCAGGGAGTTCCACAGACTAACTGCACACTGGCTGAAGATGCGGCGTCTCCTTTGGCCTAGTCTGAACTCTTTGCCACACCCAACTCCATGGGAGGATACCATCCTCCAAGTCCTGGGGTTGTGCGAGGGGCACCTCAGCCGGGGTTGCCTGGAGGAGGGGAGGGGAAACCTTTCCTCCCCCCACCTCTGGCTCTACCAGGGCACCTGCTGGGGGGGCCCTGACCTGAAGCGCAGTGAGTCCTTCAGGCACTCCCCACAGTCATCAGGCGCCTGCATCTTCCGCCCTCGCTTCATTCGGCCCCCGGCCTTCCTGCCTGCTGCTGTGGCTCCCCGCCCAGGCCCGCCCCATTCCGCGAGTGCAGCGCCTGCCTGCCTGCCAGCCAATCCTGGGACACAGCCTGAGGACGGGCCAATCACTGCCAGCTGTGGATTGCGCTTCCGAGTTCCACCCCCTTCACGGTGGGTCAAGGGACGCCTGCTGGGCCAATCGCAAAGAGGGGCAGGCTCCTATGCCACCTGGGACACAGCTGGGCTCTGACGTCCTGCTTTCCCTGCCTGCAGGCCAATCAGTGAGGAAGGGGAACATGCCCACAGTGAGGGCTCTGCATGCCACCTGTGGCACGTGTGCCATAGGTTCATGATCACAGGTATAGGCACTCTGTTCAGTTATTATTTGATAGTCCTAATTAAGTGTACCTGTCTGGATCAACTAATAAAGGAGTATATGCCTAGTGAAGTGTACCAGCTTGGGCTGGCTGCACAGATGATGTGCAGACCACAGATTTGTGGTCTTAACAAATGTATACCTCATGTTTGTATGGTATTCATATTTGTATTTTTTTATTAGTGTTGTTTTAATTGTTATTTGTATATGTTATTTGGTGTTGTCCAGTTGTATGATGTGAAGAGCACCTCATTTCATTGTCCTCATACCTTGAGTACAATGACAAATAAATTTCTAATCTAATCTAATCTAATCTAATGACCCCCTCCCCCTAAGTTAGTTTATTATGTTCAGTGAAGAGGCAAAAGTGGCAGGGAACAGTGTGTGTGTTTTGCCTTCTCTTCCCTCCTGCTCTAATGTGTCTTAATTGCTCTAAGAGAAGTGAAGCAGGATAAACACGTGCAGGCAACCCATAAAGCTTTACCCTGCTTAGTCTGTATCCCATGGTCCTGCCCATTGACTAGAGTGGAGCCCAGCAAAAAAGTTGCAAAAACTTACAAAAAAAGAACCATGAGAGGAGCATGGTTCCATCAAACTTGTCTGAGAGCAAATAAGCTGACACAGAAGCAACTAGATGCAGCCATAGGTGGGGGGACTGGGGAAATGCTCAAGGCTAGGACTGATTAGGCCTGGAACAACTTAGGAGTAATAAAAGAACCCATTTCTTCCACCCCCACCCCCACCCCACCCCCAAATAGTTTACATAGTACCTGAGCATCACAGTCATCTGGAACAAAAGAAAGCACAGTCTTCACACCTTGAGGTTGCAGAGCTCTGTTGAATTCAACTCACATGTTGCAGTAAACATTTGCTTACTCACAAGTAAATATGAGCGTGTAGCTCAATTTCATTTTCCATAAGGTTCAATACTTCTCAGCTTAGAGGGAGGGACTTCCTTCTCAAGTGTTTTTTGGGGCTGTGCATTGGATTGGGACCATTTTGGCGGCATTGCATTCCTCTCAGCCTACCTTTTTCAGTACATCATGGCACAGCTGCCTACTTGTGAGTCAACATGAAGTGTGGCTCAGTTTCACTTTCCATAGGATTCCATTCGTTTTTCTGAGCTGCTTCTGAGCATGCTCAGATGGCTCTGCAACTTCACGGCTTTCAATTACAGTGAAGAAGCAGCTTGAACAGTGAGGCCTTGCTGCACCCATCATGTGAGTGAAGGCATTCACTGAATTACTCCAAATATAAGTCGATGTCAAGTTTTTATAGGCAGTTTTTAGGCAGTAGTTTTTTACTTATATGGTAATCTTAAGCATGAATTAAACAGATACAAATGTTTGTCTCTTCACCACCCTGATATTCCAGATATGGTGTTGCTTTAGTAGTTAAGCATTTGAACTTGTTTGGGCTGTTTCGGGTGGGAGTCTATCCCCTTGAGAGATCAAGTTCTCAGTTTGGAGGTACTATCCAGTGATTTCAGTAGCATCATGTGCCTTTTATCAGCTCTAATTCGTTTCCCAATCATAACCTTCCATGGAGAGAGCTAGCTTTGCTATAATTAGGAGTGGGGTTTTTTTTTGTGTGTGTGTGGTGATATTTCTTGGTTAAAATAGCAAATTTATGTGTTATGTGTTTTTATTGAAAAATTTTATTGCAAATTGTACAAACAGCACAATAAATGAGCATGAATGGCCCTACAAGCAATCATTGGCTCACACACTCCAGCCCAAAATAAGCTGCTCAAAAATTCCCAAGCTGCACTCTGGTGGCTTCTTGGAGTGTCAAGAAACTGTTACTTACTACTTCCACATTTTATTAAAATCGCCCGAGTGTGCACTGTGAACTATGAACATGCGTGTTCTTGCAAGGTTAAGCAAGCTTCCTCCTGTTTCTGTCACTTCTCCTGATCCCTAACTGAAAACTATAATTACAAAATTAGTAACCTAGGTGCTGCATTTTGTAATTATAGTTTCTGAACTTTCTGAACTTTTAAAGGCAAATCCATGTATAACTATAGCTCGAGATGGCTTTTTTTCAGTGATCAACACAGAATAATAAATAATGAGAATTTCAACTGAAAAAGCTACATAAAACCAAATTTTATGTATTTTTAAACAAAAGCGTGAAAGAACACCGCTTTGGTTTATTTTTGATGGACCCAAATTTCAATTTCACAAAGAAGACACAACTTTTGTATATCTTTGACATAGTTTTGAGGAATTCACAAATAGTTTTACAGGTGTGGACCGATATCCATGGGGATTCCATTCTGAGCCCCACAGCAGATAACAGAAACCGCAGATACCATGGCCACTTTTTAAATAGACAGGGGAAGGTTTAAATTTTTTTATCTTATAGCTGTGAAAGCGCTGCATTTTCCAGCCTTACAGGCAGGTCTCTGAGCAGTCTGTAGCCGTTTCCTGGCCTTCCACATGTCAAAGTATGCCCCAGAATGCAGGAAGAGAAGCATTGTGCTGCATTTTGGGGCATCCTTTGACACATGGAAGACAAAGAAAAGTCTGCAGGCAGTTCAGAGAGCTGCCTGCAAGCTTGGAAACGCAAAGCATTTGCTGCAGTAATATAAGGTCACCATTTTTTTTAAACAAAAAACCTTCCCCTTTCTATATAAAAGGCGTCTCTGGAATCTATGGATAACTGAAACAGCGGCTACTGAATCCATCGATACCGGAACACACCTGTATTTTCTTTTTGGAGGAAGCAGTTTATTATGCAGCATGAGTTAAATTGGAAAAATCTGCTACATGGTACATAACAGAGATACTTCTTTCCTTAAGAAACTCAAAGTCTATTGGCACAATATAGGATGTAGAGAATTTAAAAACTTGAAGATGATCCCAGAGGCACTGAAAGGCAATGACTTTACCATTTATATGAAATGTCTCAAGCAGCTACACAGGGATATGCAAGATTGTTTCCTTGAGAAAATCAGTAACATAATTGATATTGTAACAAGAGGTGATTTCCATCATTATCTAATTTGAAATCTGATACAATGAAACTTGCAGAAAAGCACCAAACTCAAGTATCTCATTAGGCCTAATAGGTATTTAATTTCATGGAGTCTGTTGGAATGTAGGAATATTAAATGTTGATGGAATGTTAAAGTTTTCTTGTGCAGTAATAGATTTATGATTTTATGTTCATCTGTTTGTGTTATATCTTTGTTTGATGGGGAGCACTGGAACCTTAGAAGGAGGGTTCCTAGGGGGCTTAGACAAAAAAAATGTTGCAAATGGCTGTTTTAAATCTATGAATTATATTTCAAGCATTTTTTCAATTAACATTCTGTCCCATATACAGAGTACTTACTATTGATCTGCTTGTGATTGCATGCTTGGGGAGATCAAGAGCCATCTTAAGCTCAAATGAATGATGATGCATGAGGACAGCATCACATGGTCAACTAGCATATGCATGCACATTTATTCTCGATGACCATCCCTTATTTAAACTGTTTTGCTTTCAGAGTCACTTTCCTATTTGAAACACTTTTCTGAAATCCATTTTTCTCTTTAATTTTTGACTTGCATTTTTAGGTTAAGTGACTTTGGATGTCGACGAGCAATATGATTTCTTGAAGTATGATAGTATTAATGCTGCACCAGAGGCTAGGAATATTCATGGCCAAAATTAGGTGAGTGTATTCAGCTTCAGTTTGAGCCAATGTCTTTCTTCAGCTGGTTCAGAAACACATATTTTCCTGAATTGGCTCAATATTAGTTGCTTCCTGAATGTAGTTTGAAAAAGGAAATTGTTCTTGTCTGAGCACAGAAGTTCATTTACCCAGTAACATATTGACTTAAAAAGCTGCTCATAAGAAGGACTCTTCACATGATAGCTGTCACTGCCTAAGGCGTTCACCATTGTGATATGTTTATGCTAAAGCATGCAGTTATTCTTGAGTAACTTTTTGAATTAAATATTCTTGAGTTACTTTTTGCATCTACCCAGGCTTCAACATGTGCTACAAAAATTATCCCAAATATTATCAACTGATTTATGCAACAATGCTGTTTCATTTCAAATTACTGAATATTTATGGTCTGTGATGGCTATTCTATTATTATAGTGTATAATGGCTGTAAAATTTGTAAACATTGTTTGCTTTTTAATCATTCAGTTTATTCCTAACATTATTAAGTACTGTTAATAATTTAATTATAAGCGTGCCCTGTTGGGACACCAATTAAAAAGATAGGGGAACATTAAACAAAATCTTTTTTTTTACCTTGTTGCAGCAAAACTACTGATGTTCCCCTATCTTTAAAAAGTCATCCCCAGTATCCACGGTCTCAGGTATCCACCAAGGTGGAAGAGTCGGTGGAACCAGAACAGAACCCCAGCAGATACCAGGGCATACCTTAATTTTTGGTCATAATGCTTACATCCTATCATCCAGCATTGCCTTGCAATGATGACTTCCAGTTTGCTCTACTACATCTTGGGAACTGTAGGCAGCTTTTATGTAATTTGCCTGCATTGCTTTTATCTCTAACTTTTGGTTTGGTTGTAGCAGTCATATGGTCTTCTGAAGAAGTCATGGGTAGCTGTTGTAGCTGTCCAGATAAAGAAACAATCGCTGGTAATCATCAAAAAAAATTCAAGGTAACATATTTATGTGGAATTTTGTCTGTTTAATTGTGGAGTTCTGCTTTGAAAGTGACAGGGAAGGGAGAATCAAAGGGGTTGTGGAATAACTCAAAATATTTTTCAAATTCTCAATTGATAGCTTGATTAAGCCAGAGTTTTATAAGTATTGTAGGGCTACCCCTATCTGCAGAAACAGCTACTCAGATATCCTATCTGTTTTCTTACAGCTTTTTAAAGTTACATATAGTTTATATTTCTCCATGATTGGGGGAAAACAATCCAGATGATCTTTAAATGTCTGGGGTGAGAAAAGTAAATTGACATTGCATATTCATAAGTCCATTATATGGAGAAAATAAACTAAATTTGAGCTGGTCATTGTATTAGGAAAACATAAATTATTTTATAATTTGTCTTTATGTCAGAATATTTGCTCGGTCGAATTGGGTAGGGCACCCAGGTTGGTGAACACATTTTAACAGCTATAATGTTTTTGGCCTTAAATATGCTAACATTGAAATGGTGTATATGTTAATTTTATTTTACAGGTTATTAATGTAGATGATGATGGTAATGAATTGGGTTCTGGTATAATGGAACTTACAGATACAGAATTAATCTTGTATACCCATAAACGGGATTCTGTCAAATGGCATTACCTTTGCCTTCGTCGCTATGGCTATGATTCCAATCTCTTCTCTTTTGAAAGTGGTCGAAGGTGTCAAACAGGACCAGGTATGCATGTCCTCTTACTTTCCAAGCCCATAAATGAAATTCAGATGTAGCTAGCATATTGATCCCAAAGAAGATCCATGTTACAGGAATTTAGTCAAATCCTATTCAGTCCAAGAAGGCAGCTTAACATAATAATTTTTCATTCGATACTTTCACTAAAATATGCCAGATATAATTCTACACTATTATGGGTGGAAGTTGCATCTGAAGAGCTTGAGTCAAATGGAAGTCAAAGAAAAAATTAGCAGATTTAAAAATCAACGAACTATTTGTATGATTTATTAAAGAGGACAAATGTGAAACTGCTGATTGCATTGTAAAAGGGTACCTGTTTTTCACTAATAGGTTTTCTCTAAAAGGTGCCCTTTCTGGAGGTCTCCTTTCTATTGAAAGAAGCTGGTGTAACACATTTTTCAGAAAGGAAGTCAAGAAATTGCAGGCCTGTTAGCCTAACTGTGAACTAAATTAAAATGAAATAAAACATTACTAAAATGAGAATTATTGAACACACAGAAGAACAAACCCTAAAATGAGCATGGCTTCTCAAATCATTTTCCTGACTAACCTTTTAAAATTATCTTAGTGTCAGCAAACATGTAGATAATGTATATTTAGATTTCCAAAACCCTTTTGATAAAATGTCATGCTCTATAAGAGGAAGATTTCTCTTACAGAGTTGACTAGCTTAAGAAACAGAAACTGACGGTAAGAATAAATGTGATTCCTTTGACAATAAAAGCTATCAAGGAGAGGAATCTCCTGAGGGATCTGTACTGGGATTAGTGTTATTTAACTTGCTCTTAAATGATTTGGAGTTAGGGATGAACATTAAAATTTGTGGATGATACAAAATTATTCAAGATAATGCAAATTTGAATGGGTAGCAATTTGTTCCAGAACAATCTTTTTAAATTGGGTAACTTGGCAACAACATGGTAAATGAATGCTGGTATAAAGAAAACATGGTTTCAGTGAGGTGAAAAATCTTCTACATTCATGTGGGTTGACATTTGGGGGTTGGGGTTGGGCTCTGGCTATAGGCCCAAGCTCATCAAGCACTTTGTACTGATAAAGGTATTCCCCATATCTGATTGGTCTAGTTGTGACTGACCATAGGGGCGGTGCTCATCTCCGTTTCTTTGCCAAAGAGCCGGCATTTCTCCAAAGACAAGCTTGCATGGTCATGTGGCCGGCATGACTATACGCCGTAGCGCACAGAATGCCGTTACCTTACCACTGAAGTGGTACCTATTTATCTACTCGCATTTTTACGTGCTTTTGAACTGCTAGGTTGGCAGGAGGTGGGACAAGCAACGGGAGACCATTCTTCCTAATGATCAACGGGACTCTCTTTCAGGTTTCACCCATTGGACAGTGCATTTCTGCTTAACTATTTTGTTTTGTTTTTTAAAGAAGCTGTAGATCTGGAAAAGACTCCCTCAGAAAGATTGAGGTATTGGAGCACTTTACATACTAGGAAAAATTTCACATAGGTTGAGTTTATACCATTAATCCTGATTTGGAGAAAGTAAGCAAACATCTGTCTCTTATAATAGAAGAACTCAGTCAACAAAATCGATTAGCAGTAGTTGCAAGAAAGACAAAAAATATTTGTTCATACATAAATAATTTAATTTATGGAGTATACTGCCATATTAGTTTGTGGTGATGAATGGCTTAAATGGCTTTAAAACTCAGGAAGTATAACTCTCACAGTGACTACTAGCCACGCTAGTTGTTGTTGAAACCTTTATTGGCATAAAACTGTAGGTATATAGCTAGGATATATCTGGTCTATAAATATCAGCCATTGTTGTTGTTCAGTCGCTATGTCATGTCCAACTCTTTGTGACCCCATGAATAACAGCACGCCAGGCCTCCCTGTCTTTCACTAGCTTTACAGGAGTTTGCCCAATTTCATGTTCATTACTTGAACCATCTCTATCTACACTATCTAACCATCTCATCCTATCTAACCATCTCATCCTCTGCCGCCCCTTTCTCCTTTTGCCTTCACCCAGCATGAGGGTCTTTTCTAAAGAGTCCTCATGGACAAAGTATTTGAGCTTCAGTATTTGTCTTTCCAGGGAGCAATCAGGCTTGACTTCCTATAGGATTGCCTGATTGGCATTCCTTGCAGAAAGGAAAAGACTCCTTTCAAGAGTCTTCCCAACACCATAATTCAAAAGCATCTATTCTTCGGTGCTCTGCCTTCCTTATGGTCCAGCTTTCACAGCCATACATTGCTACTGGGAAAACCATTGCTTTGACTGTGCGAACCTTTGTTGGCAGGGTGATGTCTCGGCTTTTGATTAAGTTGTCTACGTTCGCCATAGCTTTCCTCCCAAGGTCTTTTAATTTCATGGCTGCAGTCACCATCTGTGGTGATCTTGGAGCCCAGGAAAATAAAATCTGTCACTGCTTCCATTTCTTCCCCTTCTGTTTGCCAGGAAGTGATGGGAGTGGTTGCCATGATCTTAGTTTTTTTAAATGTTGAGCTTCAAGCCAATTTTTGCACTTTCCTCTTTCACCCTCATCAGGAGGTTCTTGAGGTCTTCCTCACTTTCTGCCATTAGAGTGGTATCGTCTGCATATCTGAGGTTGTTGATATTTCCTCCCAGCAATCTTGACTCCAGCCTGTGAATCATCCAGCCCAGCCTTTCCCATGATGTACTCTGCATATAAGTTGAATAAGCAGGGTGACATCTTATTCAGGGTGACAGCCTTGTCGTACACCTTTTCTAATTTTAAAGCAATCAGTTGTTCCATGTCCAGTTCTAACTGTTGCTTCCTGACCCGCATACAGGTTTCTCAGAAGACAGATAAGATGGTCTTGTATTCCCATCTCTTCTAGAACTTGCCACTTGTGATCTTGTGATCCACACAATCAAAGGCTATAATATAGTCAATGAAGCAGAAGTAGATGTTTTTCTGGAACTCTCTTGCTTTCTCCATGATCCAACGAAAGTTGGCAATTTGATCTCTAGTTCCTCTGCCTCTTCGGAAATCAGCTTGTACTTCTGGTATTTCTCGATTCACATACTGCTTATAGGATTTTGAGCATAACATTCCTAGCACGTGAAATGAGCACAACTGTGTGGTAGTTTGAACAATATTTGGCATTGCCCTTCTTTGGAATTGGAATATAAACAGCACTTTGACAGCATCATCTTTCAAGATTTTGAGTAACTCAGCTAGTATGCTGTCACCTCCACTAGCTTTGCTGTTAGTGATGCTTTCTAAAGCCCACTTGACTTTACACTCCAGGATGTCTGGTTCGAGCTCAGTGACTGCACCATTGTTGTTATCAATGGGACAGAAGATTTAGTCCAGAGGGTTAATGCCTCTGTTTGCCTGAAGATCCGAGGGTCACCAGCTCAGGACTGCTGGAAGTCTCTGTGAGCGACAGACCTTGCAAACTGTGGCTGATTAAAAAGCTGAGTTCCAGCTGCCTCGTGGGAGGAGGAGTATGCTGATCAGCTGCGTCTCTGGTGAGAGCAGGGAAGCCTCTTATCAGCCAGCAGAAGACAGATGGGTGGCTAAAGAAAGAAGACTAAATCCAGAAAGTACCATCTGTATGAGTGTTGTTCTTGAAAGATAGAACGTTTCTGTATAATTGTAAAAACCTTCGGGTTTGTGAATAAAGTCTGCCTATGTAAATCACCTTGAGTTACAGTCATTGGAGTAATCTAGTGATCTTAAGAAAGGCGGTATATAAATATGAGCATTATTATTATCAGGAACTTTATTATTATTGCTTGCCTGTAAACCACTTGCTTAACTTGGTGTTGAAAAGCAGTATATAAATACTGTTGATTGATTAAGATTTGCCTTATATAGTTCCTCTGGGTATTCTTGTCACCCCTTCTGAATCTCATCTGCTTCTGTTAGGTCCTTGCTGTTCTTCTCCTTTATCGTATCTACCTTAGCATGAAATTGTCCTTTGATATCTCCAATTTTCTTGAAAAGATTCCCATTCTATTATTTTCCTCTATTTCTTTGCATTGCTCATTTAGGAAGGCCTTCCTGTCTCTCCTTGCTGTTCTCTGGAAATCTGCATTCAGTTGGGTATATTTTTCCCTTTCTTCTTTGCTTTTTGCTTCCCTTCTTTCCTCAGCTATTTGTAAAGCCTCTTCAGACAGCCACTTTGCCTTCTTGCATTTCTTTCTCCTTGGAATGGTTCTAGTTGCTGCCTCCTGTACAATGTTACACACCTCCGTCCAAAGTTCTTCAGGCACTCTTATCTACCAAATCTAAGCCCTTAAATCTATTTGTCACCTCCACTGTATATTTGTATGGGATCTGATTTAGGTCATATGTGAAGGGTCTAGTGGTTTTCCCTACTTTTTTCAGTTAGAGCCTGAATTTTGCAATAAGAAGCTCATGATCTGAGCCACAGTCAGCTCCAGGTCTTGTTTTTACTGCCTTCTCCACCTGTGGTTGCAAAGAATGTAATCAATCTGATTTCAGTGTAGACCATCTAGTGAAGTCCATGTTTAGAGTCACAGCTTGTGTTGTTGGAAGAGGGTTGCTATGACTAATGTGTTCTCCTGACAAAATTCTTTAACATTCCAATCCCCTGTGATGAAAAGGAAATCTTTTTTTGATGTTAATTCTAGAAGATGTTGTAGGTCTTCATAGAAATGGTTAACTTCTGCCTCCTCAGCATCAGTGGTTGGGGCGTAGACTTGGACTGCTGTGATGTTGGAAGGTTTGCCTTGGATCCGAATTGAAATCCTTCTGTCATTTTTGAGGTTATACCCCAGTACTGCTGTTCTCACTCTCTTGTTCACGATGAAGGCTACTCCATTTCTTCTAAGGGATTCCTGCCCACAGTAGCAGATATAATGGTCATCTGAATTCTCCCATTCCTGTCCATTTTAGTTCACTAACTCCCATGATGTCGATGTTCAGTCTTGACATCTCGCGTTTGACCACATCTAGCCTACCTTGCTTCATAGATCTGACATTCCAGGTTCCTATGCAGTATTGTTCTTTGCAGCATCGCACTTTCCTTTCACTTCCAGACACATCCACAGCTGAGCTTCCTTCTGGTTTTGGCCCAGCTACTTCACTCTTTCTGGAGCTACTAGTACTCGTGTTCTGCTCTTCCCCAGTAGCATAATGGACACCTTCCAACCAGGGATCCACCTTGGGACCCATGCTTCATAAAAGAGGGCTTTTATGGCACAAATTAAAGCTGATGGGTGTGGAGAAGAGTCTTTTAATACTAATACAAAGACTGCATTCTAACACCTCTTGTCAAGTCAGGGTCTCAGTCTCAGACAATCTATCTGTCCCAATTCCTGTCAACAGAGATGTTAAACAAGGCTGCGTTCTTGCACCTACTCTATTCAAGCTGTGTACCAATTATCTGGCACCTGTGTTAGCTGAGATGGATTCTCATTGCCCTAAAGTAGGCATACTGCAGATACCATTATTATTATTATTATTATTATTATTATACACTGATGATATGGTTTTGATTTCCCTCACTAGGATCTGTTTAAAGTGACTGGTTAAGGGCTGCATCTAATATTTAGCTAAGAATCACATATAACTTAACTATGAGAAATCCAAGATTTTTGTTTTTTGGAAAACCATTACACAAAATTGGGATAATTAAAAAAGGGGTTGAGAATAAAACAACCAATATTATCCCACTGTACAAATCAGTGGTAAGACCACATCTGGAGTATTGTGTCCACATCTGGACCAGTACAGTTCTGGTCACCACACCTGAGAAAGGACATAGTGGAGCTGAAAAAGGTGCAGAAGAGAGTGACAAAAATGATTACGGGGCTGGGGCACCTCCCTTGTGAAGAAAGACTGCAACGTTTGGGGCTCTTCAGCCTAGAAAAAAGGCGCCTGAGGGGGGACATGACTGAGACATACAAAATTATGCACAGAAGAGATAGAGTCAATAGAGGGATTTTCTTTCCCTCTCTCACAACACCAGAATCAGGGGGCATCCGCTAAAACTGAGGGGCGGGAGAGTTAAAACAGATAAAAGGAAATACTTTTTTACTCAGCCTGTAATTAAGCTATGGAACTCCTGTGGCAAGGTGTTGGTGGTGATGGCATCTGGCCTAGATGCCTTTAAAAGGGGACTGGACAGATTTCTGGAGGAAAGGTCAATCATGGGCTATAGGCCATGATGGGTGGTGCATACCTTAATAGTAGGAAGAATGCCAGGTGCAAGGGAGTGGCAACAGGATGCAAGGATCTTGTTGTCTACTGGGCTCCCTGAGACACCTGGTGGGCCCTTAGGCTGATTCAGCAGGGCTCTTATGTTCTTATGTACCTGGCATTGCCAAGAAACCAAAATCCTTGGAATTTACAGCCTGTTAGCTTTTTACAAACCCAATT
Organism: Lerista edwardsae; assembly: GCA_029204185.1. Classification (NCBI taxonomy): domain Eukaryota; kingdom Metazoa; phylum Chordata; class Lepidosauria; order Squamata; family Scincidae; genus Lerista; species Lerista edwardsae. Next base: position 1,733,446 of record JAJKFI010011386.1, read on the forward strand.
TAATTGTTTGAAATAGGATAGTACGGTGTTTTTCAAATTGTGGGTTGGGACCCACTAGGTAGGTCACAAGCCAATTTCATGTTGGTCATGTGGACGCAGCCATAATTGAAAATATGGGAAGATGAGACACTGGAAAGTGGGAGGGTTATGTGATTATTTTGCTTGTGTTATGGTTGTACATAGTTTTTCCCCCCCTTTCTGATTCACTTTGCTCTTGGAAAATGGCTGAGAAGTTACCCAACTTATTGCTACATTCTCAGGAAAGCAGCAGGGTCTGATGTCACAATAATGTCACTTCCGGCCATTGCATCACTTCTGATGGGTCTTAGACAGATTGTCATTCTAAAAAGTGAGTCCTGGTGCTAATAAGTTTGAGAACCACTGGAGTAGCATGTAACAGGTTTAGTAAATAAGCTAAAGCTCAGCAATAGCAAAAAAAAAAAAAACCGTGTTAACAAAAATGTCAACTTTAACTTAATGCTTTCAATGGAAGAATAATCCAAAGATGCAACTGCACTGCTTTTCTCTTTGCTGATGATGGTAAGTTGGGTTCCCTCTGCTGTTTGAAAGACAAAGTGGAACAATACTAGAGAAGAATCCATGGTATTGTGTCTGCTTTGTTTCTGTGTTGAGACAAAATGACTTCGTCTATTCCATCCAAATCTGTTCTGTAGTCCTTCATACTTAATCTTTACATCAACCTGCAATTGTACCCCATGTCAAACCCTCCTTTCTTTTTGTGCAGGAATCTCATATTAGTTCTTGTTATGGTACTTGAGTAGAAACCTGAAAAAAAGTTTTGTTGCAACAGAACTTTGTTCTCACAAGGAATACTGCTCACCAAGAGTTTTTTGCCTTCTAAACAAGCTTGGGTTATTTTATGTTTTTCACTATCTTAAAAAAATATTGTGATTATAAGGGAATAAAACCCTTATGTTAAATTTGATGGTTAATTTTATGGTTCTCTCCCTTTAACAGGTACATGTTTAAATGGACTATAAATGTATCTTAACAAACAATGTGTTGTTGTAGGAATATTTGCCTTCAAATGTACCCGTGCAGAAGAATTATTTAATATGTTGCAAGAAATCATGCAGAATAATAGCATAAATGTGGTAGAAGAACCAGTACTGGAAAGAAATCCCCATCAAGTAGAGATGGAAGCACCAAGAACTCCCCAAACACCTTCCAGTAAGCTTATTTCTCTTGTCTGTTGATTGTAAAACACAAAAGTTGCCAAATTAGGAACAGTAAAACAAGCTCCTAAAAAGGTAGAGTTGGCAGTTAGGCAATCCTCACCACTGAATTTTCTTTTTAAATCTGGCAATTGCTGATGAAAAAGCTGGTTCATATAAGTTTGTGCATTTTTCTTCCTGTTCGACCTATTTGTTGATGAAAGCACACATGGAAAGTGAGTCATGCTTCCTAATAAATATGGCTAAGAGAGAAAGTTCATTCTTTTCCCAGGATCTCATAGTATCAGACTGCATTATTCTTTTTAAAAAAAAAAAATATTGGAGATTTATCACATTTTTCCCTTTAAATTTACACTGTATTCTGTAAATGGCCTTCTAAACTAATTGCTGTAGGATGAGAAAGGTATTAATCTAGTAGTATAATCTATTACAGTTGGCGTACTGTTGTACCTTTTGTAATTGTAATGGAGATCTATTTTATAGAAATATTAACAGTAGGAAAAGTATATATGCATAGCTGTAATTACACTTGCTGGGGTTTTGTTCTAATCCCCTCTGTGGATACCTGAAACCACATATACTTGGGACTCCTTTTTAAAGGCAGAAGAACATTCATGGTTTTGCTGCAGCTTGGTAAAAAAAAAAAAGAGATGTGTTTAATGTCTTTAATGTTCCCCTATCTTTTAAATAGGCATCCCAGTATCTGTGGTACCCATGGATAACTGAAACTGTGGATTCTGAATCAATGGATAGTGGGGCATGTCTGTACCTACATATTTACTTACAGATTATTCTTGAGTTTTCCCCTCTTTGTTACATTCAGCAGCATAACGGAATATACATGTACTTGATTACCAAAAAGAAATGTTCACTAGTAGTTCCGGGGGGGGGGGGTCAGTGTCTACATCTGAGAAGATCCTCCCCCCTAGAAATATATGTCAGATGACAAAGTCTTGCTGAAGGGATAAGGGCTCTTGGATCCTCAGTCTGATCCTTCTCTTAAGTCTAAAATAGGTCTTTCTCTGAGCTCCTTCAGGGCTCAGTAGAAGTTAAAAAGGAACAGTGACGAAGAAGGAAGAGTAAGGGATCAGATCTGTCCAGAAGTCTTTGGCTAGGAGCTCTCTTGCTCATGCTGGCTATAAGCAGTGGTGTCATCTAAATGATTTAAGAACAGGTACTCACTTTTGATTGGCACGTGTTGGGACCCGCCCACCGGAAGTGACTTCATAAGCCGGAAGTGATGTCGTGGCAGGAAGTGACATGAAAAAAGCCCTTTTTGAGGCCTCAGACGATTTTAAACTGACCCAACAATTTGAACAGTATTCCACAGCACCCCCAGAACATGTTAAGGAGGCCTGGCATCATGTTAAAGTGACCCAACAGTTCCAAAAGTACTCGAGAGCAACCCCTGAGCAGCTCATTTTTCAGTGGCAAGGCAAGGCCTGGCCTGGCTTGGGAAGGCAAGGCAAGTTTTAAAAAGCCACCAGCTCATTTCAGCAATTCCAAAATCTTTTGGAGACAAATTCCAACCCCCCCCCCAGGAACTGCCACGCCTCCTCGGGAGAGGGAGCCCCAGGCAGCCTACCTGCTCACGCTGCTGCTGCCATCGCTTTGCTTTGCTCTGCTCCGCTCGCTGCCAGGCAACTCAAATGTGCAGGAAATTCAAACGTTGCAGGGGGTGGAGCGGAGCGCTGACGGAGTCGACGAGTGGGCAGGCGAATGGGCGGGGCCAGCCGTAATCCTAGGAACGGGTACTCGCATACCTCCACGTACCCCCTACATGATATCACTGGCTATAAGGGCCCTCAAATGTTTCTGTTGGCCTTGAGAGCTACAAGCGTCATATTGTTTTGGTATGAATGTGCGCCACAGAGCCTCCAGCTCCCACATTCAGCCTGTGGTGGGAACACACCTGTAGCTGCTGCCCAGTACAGAGTGGTCCCTTTCCCAACCTCTATGCTCAGACTTGGTGGAGAAGGCAGACAGGGATGGCACAACTTCCCTCTGACACCCTTTTGCTCCTCTGGGGCCTTGAAACAGCAGTGATTTCTGGAGGCTGTGCAATCAGCGCAGAGGGTCCCTCATTAGTGCCATAAAGAGCTGCATGGTGCTGAAGACACTTGGGGAGGCCCTATTTCCAGTCAGGAGCATAGCTAATGAAAGTGTAGCTCAGTGCCGAGGTAAAAATGTTACCCTGGATATGATGTCACAACAGGAAGTGATGTCATAGTTATATTTTCATTTTCAGGTTTTTTGACCATAATAAAATGAAGATAATTACACTCAGATTTGTTTCACTGCATTCTGCACAAAATTCCAGATTGAATTATATATAACATGAGAGTATTACAAATTACCATTTAAACAAATTTTACATGACAATTATATTTTCAGGTTTTTAGGCCATTTACAGAGTAAAGATATTACACTCTGGTTTGTTTCACTGCATTCTGCATTGAATTACCTTTCCAATAATATATAACATGATGATATTATTCAAATGTACCAAAGTTTTCACAATTTAGGCCTCTAATGTCAGCTTGTTACCCCTAAAGCAAATCAAATCAGGAGAGAGAGGATGATGCTGATACATGCTTCCTTGGATGAGGAAGACAAGCTTTCTAAGGAGGAGCTAGCATCTATAGGTAAGGTTCCAGACACTTCAATCCAGATCTTTCTTCCCAAATGTTCCACAAGGTCATCAAGATCCTAGAATTACAGAAGGGAATAGCTCCTGAGGAGCTCACCTCTTCTTCCAAGGTGCTGGAAATTTCAGCTGCCTGTTCATCCCAGCAGGAGCCCCCCTAGAGTTTACCTTTCTCTCATCTCTTAGAATTCTCATAGACAAGGAATGGGATGCTCTGACCAGAAACAAGGAGAATAATAAGCCTATCACTAAGCTTTATGCCTTATCTCCTGACAATGCAGGTAACAATTACTTGTCATTGACGGTTCTGTGACTTCCCTAGGTTTGTGAGTAGTACTTCCAACATATTTTGAAGCCATGCCTAAGGATTCAATGGACAGAAGGATTGAGATGGTAGTTCACAAAGCATTTGAAGCTGCAGCTGGGTCCCTCAAAGCTTCAGTGAGCTTCATATTTGTCAGTATGGCCTTCTCTCAACTCCTCTTGTGTCCATATGTTATGGGCAATATGTCCATAACTAAATAAGCCAAGAATGACCTTAGAAAGGACAACAGTTTCAGCCTTCATTGCCAATGCCATGGCCGATTGGCAACTCGCATTATGGCAGCTGGATCATGGCACACTGTAACACATGGCTGCAGTGGGATGTGGACACCTTGACCCAGGCCAAGATAGTGGGCATTTCCTTCAAAGGTGGCAAATGGTTTAGAGACAACATTAAGCTGCCATTGGTGGAGAAAAAGGGGAAGAAAAAGGCTTTATCCACTAGAGAGAAGCTGACCAACCAGCAGAACAAGCAGCCAGCTTGGTCTTTTCATGACCAAGTATTCCTCTTCTGGAGCCATCTCTACCACTTCTTCCTCCTTCCATTGAGGAGCAAATCCTGCTTGGCATGTTCATAACTTAGGCTTTAAGCCACAAGGCTGGCCAGCCTAGGGATCCAAACCTCATTCCAAGGGCCCCTGTTGGTGGGTATTCATCCTTAGTGGCTTACTGGCAAATAGGACCAAGTGACAGCTGATCAATGGGTAAGGATACAGTGAGGCTGGAATACTGCACAAATTCTGCTCATGCCTTGAGACCACTTTGTCCAGGTGTGCAGACTCGCCTGTGAGTAGAAACACCTCAAAACTTTGGCAGCTATTCAACACTTGCTGTAGATTGGAGCCATTGAACAGATACTAGAAGGCAAGAGAGGATCAGGAATGTACTCCTGTTTGTTCAATGTACCCACGAAGTTGGAACACATAAGGGCAATATTGGATCTCAAATGGCTCAACAGGTAGCTAAATCACCAGAGATTCAAAATGGAGAGTCTTAAGTCCATCCTCCTGGAGACTGGGGAAAAAATCTGGCCTCTCTGGATCTCTAGGGGCCTTACCCACAAATTCCCATCCCAACACACCACATTTCATGCACTTTTCATGCATCGTTCTGTACTATCAATCCCGTACCCTTTCATTTGGGTTGTTGTTAGCCCCCTGTGTCTTTACCAAGATCTTCGTGGCTCTGTTTGCCCATCTGTGACTGAAAGGTGTGATCAATCAGTAGTATTTATGAATCATATAATACAACAGATATATAATATATCACTTTTCAAAAACAAAGTTCAAAAGCAGTTCACAGGCAGATAGTAATAATAAAGTTAAATGGCTCCCTGTCACAAAAAAAAATGCAGAACGCCACCAGCAAAAGCCACTAGAAAAGACACTGCACAGGGGTGAAGAGGGATAATTACTCTCACTCTGCTAAATATAAGAGGAGCACCAAAGTGTCTCTTGTCCAATTAGCAGGGGTGATGGTTTATCCCTAGCTGGAAGTCTAGGGAGAACAGAATAACAGGGAGAATAACAAAATTTCTCTCTAAAGGACAGTGTCCAGGTTATCTGGGCAGAGACACTCTGCTTCAACCATGGCTGAAGAAACATTCTTTGCATTTCCACCCCTTCATCTCCTATAGAGAGTCATCAAAAGATCAGGATGGAACAGGCTGCTCAGATATGGAACAAATTGTTTTGTTTCTCACTGGTCACCACATCCATGGTTCTGTGATCTAAAGGAGATGGCCACAGAGCCCCTTCTCACTCTTCTACTGTGACTGGACATCCTCACATTATCTTATTTGGCATCCTTAGACTTCTTGCACTTGTCTGCCTGAAGTCTGAATGGCAGGGACAGCCAGCACTAGGATACTCTGAGGCAGTAATTAACACACCTCTTTCCAAAAGGTGGGCTTCCACAAACTGGGTATACAACACCACTTGGAAGGCCTTTGCAGCCTGGTGTTAAGGTAAAGGAATCATTCCTAAACCGAGGCCTAGTCTTATAACTAGGCCAAGTGTTGTAAGACACTAATAAGATATCTTCTAGAGTTCCTTTAGTTGGGACTTGACAAGGGTCTAATCATAGCCATCTTGAAGTATCTGGACTCCCATGGCATCCATTTTAGGCTTTCCCAGGGGCAGGTCCCTATCCTACCATCCCCATATAAATAAATTTATAAGGTGTTTCTGTTCTTGATTCACTGACCATTCCTAGGACTCCTACATGAGATCTTACCTAGGTGTAAAAAGCTCTCACCATTTAAGCCTACAGTTACCTGCCCGTTAAGGGAACTATAAGCCTTCCCACTATATATCACTTCTGCCAGGCAGATATTCAAAATACAGCATTTTTTATCCCCATATATGGGGATGGAATGAACTGTATACCTTCCAGGAAGACAGGATAGTTTTATATACTGACTCTAGCTTTTTGCTGAAGGTCAATTAACACCAACATCTAAGTGAGCAAAAATGACATTAGACTTTCAGAGGGCTATCAGCTTCTATATTTCCAGGACAGCTCCCTCTCGATGATAAAACGCCAGATTCATTTCCTATAGACCTGCCAACTTGGGTGTCCCACCATGTCCCGGTGGATAAGGGAAGCTATAGGAGCAGTGTGCACAGCCAATGGTATAACCAGTGGCAGAGGGAATAGTGGCACATTCACTTAGAGGGGTGGCAGGAAGGCCTTCAGGGCCTTTCTATCACCAAAGCCTGAAAGCAAGGCAGTGACCTGGAGTTTGCCTCATATATTTGTCATTCTAAGGTGGGCACATAAGCTTCTAGAGACTGTCTTAGCAACATGGATGCTACAGAATGTCATACAGGGTGAGTCAGTGTTAACCCACTTGATATGGATACTGCTTTGGCATTTCCTAGATGTAGACACTGACCTGGCCTGGAACTTCTGGAGAACTGGAAGGTTTGAACTTACCTGTGAACCCCCTCTCAGACAGGGTCAATGTCCCATAGTCCTGAGTCACCCAGAGTATGGTTCAGTAAAACTTCCTAGGTATAGGATTGGAGAGGGTATACTAATCTGTTTGACACTGACAGAGCATATTGAAGTTCAAAGGTCGGAGATGAGTTGATCATCTAGGCATCAGAGCACCCTACCTGTGTTCCAGTGTGGATTCTAGCTCAAGCAGAAGTTCTGGTGTGCGCTACAGAATATATGGAGAGGGCTTTTCAACACTTTACTTGACTGGGGATCCAGGAACATCTCCCCTTTGGCTTTGTCATCTGACTTACCTGCCTAGGGGGGAGGAGCTTCCCAGATGTAACCTGGAACTACTAAAAAGGGGATTCACAGGTAAACTCATACCTTCCTGATTGTATTTTTATACCAAAAGGATAATTAGATTTTCTCTTTAATCAGCACTTGGATTGATTGGGCAGAGTTTATCTAATGGATATCCAAGGTATCCCTCCTATGGAGATGCTTCTTCATATCCCTCCAGCAGACATCCCTCTGTAGGAAGTGCACGTCTTCCTTCAGTGGGTGAAGAGTCAACCCACCCCTTACTTGTAGCAGAGGAGCAAGTAAGTTAACAAAATTTCAATTTTGTTTCATAGTATTTATGTCCCATTCTAATTTTGTTGGGTTGTATCCAAACCCTGTGTCCTGGAAAATGCATGAGTGAACCATTTTTGCTGATTTCTCCAGCTTTCTGCACCACAAAAATCTACCTCTGATATGTTGAGGACTTCGGGAATAAGGTCTATGACACATGGCTTTCCCCCACCTCAGCTACAGGATATAAAAACGTTATTTTACTTTTGGAGGGCAGGTTTTGGATGTAGCCTGTTGTATGATCATGATAGATTCATTATATTTGTCTTGTTTTATATATATGTATCAAATTTACATTCTCCAGTGTTCATGGCAGAGTCAGTGTTCTGTGATGGGTAGCTACTTCTCCTGGCAGGCAGGTCAGTAGATAGAGATCTGTAAGGGGAAGGGGCTCCTTCACATGCCCAGTCTGACTTTGCCTTTTGGCCAGTCAACGATGATCTGTGGTACTCCTGAAAGAGCCACGAAGACCAGCAATAATTCTTCTCTTCAGGTGCCTGGTACCTGGCATTGTGGGCATCTGGCCTTCCGGCACCACTGAAGCTTGCCAGCCCGCCCGAGAATACTCAGCAGCGTACAGGCAACAGGTCTTTCAGCCACAGCTCAACCAAGTGGCAAGTGTCCCTTTAAGTGTCCCTTTAAGTTTGGTGCGACCGCCATTTTGTGGGGGTTTTTGTGCCATTCGGGCGCTATGGGGCTTGGTCACATATGAGTGGCCAAGATTATTTCTTAGTCCAGGAACCCCGTTACAGACAAGGCCCTCTCTTCTTCCCTTCCTCTTCCTCCCTTGGACTTAGGAGCTTTGGCTTCTACATCTGATGATCCCATCGATTCAGTTCAGCCCCCCC
>JAJKFI010011386.1:1762036-1772603 GCA_029204185.1 Lerista edwardsae
CGTCTCCAGAGGAAGGCCATAGGTGCTACCTACAAGGCTTGTGGGATTGCTCTACGACAGTGATGGCGAGCCTATGGCACACATGCTAGAGGTGGCATGCAGAGCCCTCCCTGTTGGCATGTGAGCCGTAGGCCTGCAAAGATTTCCATGGAGCCACACTTGAATCTGCCCCGCCCAGCATTGCCCTCCGCCTGCCCCCTGCTTGGTCTGCCTGGCGCACCGCTGACCTGTCTGCCTGCTGCAGCCGCATAGAGGATCCAACTGCCAGCCCGCGTGTGCCCCCGGACAAGAGACCTTCCAGGGCACGGGACCCCTCCCCTGCTGCCCTGTGTGCAGCATGTGTCCCGGGAGCAGTGCATCCCACATCCTGTACTCCGCCAGCCTATGTGCATTCCCGGGAAGCAGCAGCAGTGCCTGCGGAAAGCCAGGTTAGAGATGCGGAACCGAGCACAGGCAGGGACAGCCCCAGCTCAAGACATCAAATGCTGTTGGGCCTTCATTTATCTGTACTTTTCTTTCATTCTCTCCCCCCCCCCCCCCGCTTTTCTGGCTTTTCTACTTCTCAAAACTATCAATCTGCCTCCTAGGGAGATAAGAACTAGTTGTTTTTCAAAAGGTGTCAGTCTAGCCTGGAGCAGTGTCTGCATTCCTGCCAAGTAAATGCTGCAGGAAAAAAAATGGGTGCAACATGATAAATAAATTGGGTTGGCTTGTGGGACAGAACCCAGCACACTAGCTGATCTGCTGCTTGGCAAATACGTTCAGGAGTATTTCCCGTGTTTTCCAGTTTCCCCTCTTTCCCTGGGCAACTCATCCTCCTCTGTTCTTATGCTAATCTCTCTTGTGGCAGGAGAGAGCTGATATTTATATAAGTTGTAAGCAAGGGGTTTTCTTTGAGTTAGAGATGCTTGGACTGTCTTATGGGTTAAAAATACAATGGTCAAGCTCAGAGCTACATTGTGTGTGTCTGTGTATGGGGGGGTGTATGCATGTACCTGTTTTCATGCGAATGACTGTACACATATTCATTTTAGAACGGCAATGTGGAGTCTGGGTCCCTTGAAAATATTGAGTGCAAATCCCATGTACCACTGCACGTGCATTGAACTTAATCTGTGACATTAAATGAGGGTACAGATCAACAATTGTGGGTTTGCACGATGAGCATAATGTATCCAAATAGAACTCTGTGGCATTTTAAATACTTTATTAAGTTAGACTTTGCTTTTAAATCTCTGCCTTTTTATAGTTATTTCTGAACATAAAGCAGTTCTGTACAATAGATTAATTTACTTTAAAGATGCATAGAACATTGTAGTCCAACCCCCTTTTATATTGTTTGTATTTTTTTTCAGAGTTAAACAGAAGCTTTTATTGGCATAAAAAATTACATTTGAAAGACAAAAGTAGGCATCTCATCAATGATTAATATAAGAAGTATTTTGAAATATAGACATGATTTAAACATTTGACATTTAATTATGCAGTCTCTAAAATTGACCACTTTCTCTATCTTGTTCTTTACTACATCACTCAAAATGTAGTGGATTTTTTCCTCATCAAGATGGCCTCTCACTTTTAGCAGAATTGATCCCAGATACTTTTCACAAAGATCAATGTAGAGTGGACAATATGTGAGATTGTCTCAATGACTCCCAAAGCACAGATACAGCACCTCTCCTCATATGGTATCCCTCTGAACCTGCCATATAAGACCGCTGACGGAATAACGTTAAATCTGGCCAGAGAATAAGCTCTACACTTTTGCGGATCTTGCAGGTGAAACAAATGAAAGGCAATATGACCAAAATTGATAGAGATCCCAAAACACAAGGGGGAACAGACACCATCTGCTGCGCTCTGTAGATCTTGCAGTTCAGTGTCTAATAGCCTGCGTTTAATCCTACGATAGACCTCTGCCTGGGGGAGTGAACCTAATATGTTCAGTGATAAACCCATAGAGACAACTTTCCTTTCAATATGGGCTAATTCACTAGCAACTTCAGTTTCCTGTAGTAACTGATGGATAAGACTACCATGCTCACAATTATTTTAAGCCAGTATCTGAAGGATCACAGGCATGTTTGAGTTTCTACACAGGATTGGCCCGTCTCCAGGCAGAGAGCAGCATACAGTGCACAGCTTGGTAACCCCAAGATTTTATGGAGGAAAGTGGATTGAGTCCGCTCTATGGACTGATCCATATCTCTCAACCATAATCGGATGCTATATAATAGTTGCAGGATAACCTTAGAGTTGAAGACTTTCAGGGCAGCTGGCACATACAGTATCTGTTTCCCCTGTTATAAAATAACTTAACAATTGACTGAGTGGTAGTCCTAGCCAGGCTTAGGGCAGTCTTCCGCTGGGACACCCAAGAATTTTGTAAATGGAAACAAATGCCCAGATCAAATATCTTCAAATTTCACCTGATCAAATTTCACTTCAAATTTCACCTGATCAATCCTTTTCCCTTCCAGATTCCACTTAAGCGGTTTCCAAGATTTGTCAAAAACAAAAATTTTAGATTTATCGTGATTCAATTGCAGGTTGTTATTTTCCAGATATCTCATACATCTTGTCAGCAAATGCTGTAAACTTTGCCATGTTTGAGATGATACCTTGCTGTAGCGGAGGAACTGCCTCGCAGGGGAGCTTTCAGGCCAGCTGAAAGCTGGGGGGTGTCTGAAGCACAGAGGGAAGCGTCGGAGCAAGCAACAAACTCGGAGAGACAGGTGTCTGTTCTGAGTGGAGGACGCCTCCCAGACTGGAGCGCCTCTCTGGTATTTATTGAGATTTTACATAGCCAAGGTAAATGAGCAAAGGCAAGATTAACTAGAGAAAGCAATAATCATATGACAGGACAATTAATAAGCGAACAAAGGATTCTCTGATCTTAATGAACAGGGTCATGGTTGGTGCACAGGAAATTTCTGTTCCTACATGTGACCGGTTCAAAGGTAAACCAAGCATAACTTAGATATAGAAAAAGTAATTATGTGTTGTCCTATACATTGGATTAATGATGTAGTTCTTGCAAGCACAGCACATTCTTTGCGCGTCCTCCCGGTTCCAATTTGTACAGGTCAACAGGCTCTAATGTTCCCTGGCCTTATTTCCCATGACTTTTGTAGCTGGATTTTTCCACAGCTAGCTCATGGTGCATAAGACCCTAAAATGAAATCCCATCACTTGCGTCATCTGCATACAGCAAAACTGAGCCCCAAGTTTGGGACAATGACCCTCTACACCATCTAAATAGAGGGCAAGATCATTCAAAAAATGGTTAAACAATGTGAGGGTTAATATACCGCCTTGTTTAATGCCCCTATTGGTGGGTGTGGGTGATGCTAGTTCCGCTTTCAGGGAACATTTAATTTGACAAGTTGTCCCAGAATATAGCTTTCTGATAAGAAATAATAGCCATTTATTCAGTTTGCTGAGCTTGTTCCACAAAATTTCTCGATCCACTGAATCAAAAGCTGCTTTTAGATCTAAAAAGGCCATATATAATTTAGTTTTGGACTTTTTAACAAATTTATTAATCAAGTCAGATAAGATAATGCAGTGATCTAGTGTGGACTTCCCCGTCTGAATCGTACTTGATCGGGCCTTAATATTTCAAGCTTTTTGATCCAACGGTTGTGCTTATTTAATAGATACTTTGCACATAATTTGCCAGCTATTGATAAGAGGCTTATGGGTCTATAGTTAGATGGGCACATATGGTCCCCTTTTTTTATAAATGGGGACCATGATAGCATTGGTCCATGATTGCGGTATTAGACCTGTTCTGTCCACAGATGTAAATAGGGCTGATAAAAGAGGGGCCCAAAAGTCTGGGTCAAGCTTAAAAATCTCCGGCAGTACCACATCAGGCCCAGGGGCTTTCCCAGGTTTTAACTGTTTTATCAGCTCTTTGATCTCCTCTGGTGTCACAATGGGCCACACTGGTAACTCATGAGATGGTATCTGAAATGTGATCGTGGAGGATTTACCACTATCATAGAATAGAGTTGAAAAATACTGGGCAAGTGTTCGGATCAATAACAGCAGGGTCTGTGATTTCTCCGCTAAAAGACCCCGTCACGATTGCCCAGAATTTTTTACAACTTTTAAAACCTTTTATAACTTATTCAAAGTTCTAGCTTGCAAAAGTTGGTTCCATTGGTCATTAATAAAACTGTCTTTTTTCATTAATAAGTAGTTGCAATTGACTCTTTAGATGAAAAAATCTAAATGGCTAATTTAATAATTTTTTAAATTTTTAATTTAAATTTAATCTTCATCCCTGTGTTCCCTGTGTTGTCTATAGACCTTCTGCAAAAGAACTTTTAGATCTTTTCATTCTCTGTCAAACCAAGTGCTTTTGACAAAAATTTCCCCTTTCTTTTTGGTGTCTAGGATTGTGGCTTAATGCTGTTGACATAAGGGATATTGTTGTTGTTCAGTTGCTAAGTCATGTCCAACTCTTCGCGACCCCATGGGCCACAGCACGCCAGGCCTCTCTGTCCTCCACTAGCTTCCTGAGTTCGCCCAATTTGCGAGTTCATCGCTTCGGTGACACTATCTAACCACCTCATCCTCTGCCGCCCCCTTCTCCTTTTGCCTTCCATCTTTCCCAGCATGAGAATCTTTTCTAAAGAGTCCTCTCTTCTCATGAGGTGGCCAAAGCATTGGAGCTTCAGCTTCAGGATTTGTCCTTCCAGGGAGCAATCAGGCTTGACTTCCTGGAGGATTGAGCGATTGGATCTCCTTGCAATCCAGGGGACTCTCAGGAGTCTTCTCCAACACCATAATTCAAAAGCATCTATTCTTAGGCGCTGTGCCTTTCTTATGGCCCAGCTCTCACAGGCATACATTGCTACTGGGAAAAACATAGCTTTGATTATGCGAACCTTGGTTGGCAGGGTGATGTCTTGGCTTTTGATTAAGTTGTCTAGGTTCGCCATAGCTTTCCTCCCAAGAAGTAAAAGTCTTTTAATTTCATGGCTGCAGTCACCATCTGCGGTGATCTTGGAGCCCAGGAAAATAAAGTCTGTCACTGCTTCCATTTCTTCCCCTTCTATTTGCCAGGAAGTGATGGGAGTGGTTGCCATGATCTTAGTTTTTTTTAATGTTGAGCTTCAAGCCAGTTTTGGCACTTTCCTCTTTCACCCTCATCAGAAGGTTCTTGAGGTCTTCCTCACTGTCTGCCATTAGAGTGGTATCATCTGCATATCTGAGGTTGTTGATATTTCTCCCAGCAATCTTGATTCCAGCTTGTGAATCATCCAGCCCAGTCTTTCTCATGATATACTCTGAATATAAGTTGAATAACACGGTGACAGTATACAACCTTGTTGTACTCCTTTCCCAATTTGAAACCAGTCGGTTGTTCCATCTCCAGTTCTAACTGTTGCTTCCTGGCCCACATACAGGTTTCTCGGAAGACAGATAAGGTAGTCTGGTACTCCCATCTCTTCAAGAACTTGCCACAGTTTGTTGTGATCCACACAATCAAAAGCTTTGGCATAGTCAATGAAGCAGAGGTAGATGTTTTTCTGGAACTCTCTTGCTTTCTCCATGATCCAGCGAATGTTGGCAATTTGATCTCTAGTTCCTCTGCCTTTTTGGAAACCAGCTTGTACATCTGGTTGTTCTCGATTCACATATTGCTGAAGCCTAGCGTAGGATTTTGAGCATCACCCTGTTAGCATGTTAAATGAGTGCAATGGTGCGGTAGTTCGAACAATCTTTGGCATTGCCCTTCTTTGGGATTGGAATGTAAACTGATCTTTTCCAGTCTTGTGGCCATTGTTGGGTTTTCCAAATTTGCTGGCATATGGAGTGCAGCACTTTGACAGCATCCTCTTTTAAGATTTTGAGTAACTCAGCTGGAATGCTGACACCTCTGCTAGCTTTGTTGTTAGTGAGGCTTTCTAAAGCCCACTTGACTTCACACTCCAGGATGTCCGGTTCAAGCTCTATGACCGCACTATTGTGGTTATCAGGAACATTTAGTTCGGCTTATATAGTTCCTCTGTGTATTCTTGCCACCTCATCTTAATCTCATCTGCTTCTGTTAGGTCCTTGCCATTCTTGTCCTTTATCATGCCTACCTTAGCATGAAATTGTCCTTTGACATCTCCAATGTTCTTGAAAAAATCTCTAGTCTTTTCCATTCTATTGTTTTCCTTGATTTCTTTGCATTGCTCATTTAGGAAGGCCTTCCTATCTCTCCTTGCTGTTCTCTGGAAATCTGCATTCAGTTGGGTATATCTTTCCCTTTCTCCCTTGCTTTTGGTTTCCCTTCTTTCCTCACCTATTTGTAAAGCCTCGTCAGACAGCCACTTTGCCTTCTTGCATTTCTTTCTCTTTGGGATGGTTTTAGTTGCTGCCTGCTGGACAATGTTACATACCTCCGTCCAAAGTTCTTCAGGCACTCTGTCTACCAATTCTAAGCCCCTAAATCTATTTATCACCTCCTCTGTATATTTGTAATCAATCTGATTTCGATGTAGACCATCTGGTGAAGTCCATGTGTACAGTCGCCGTTTGTGTTGCTGGTAAAGCGTGTTTGCTATGACTAATGTGTTCTCCTGACAAAACTCTATCAGTCTTTGCCCTGCTTCATTTTATACTCCCAGACCAAACTTGCCTGTTATTCCTATTACCTCTTGACTGCCTACTTTAGCATTCCAATCCCCTATGATGAGAAGGACATCTTTTTTGGGTGTGAATTCTAGAAGCTGTTCTAGGTCTTCATAGAAACGGTCAATGTCTTCCTCTTCAGCACCAGTGGTTGGGGCGTAGACTTGGATTACTGTGATGTTGAAAGGTTTGCCTTGGATCCGAATGGAAATCATTCTATCATTTTTGAGGTTATACCCCAGTACTGCTGTTCCCAGTCTCTTGTTCACGATGAAGGCTACTCCATTTCTTCTAAGGGATTCCTGCCCACAGTAGTAGATGTAATGGTCATACTTAAGGGATCTCCTACTACCAACTCACTCCTGAGGATTGACTAAAGGATACGACCAGTAGTGGCATCTAAATGATTTAGCAACAGGTACTCACTTTTGATTGGCACTTGTGTTGGGGCCCACCCACCGGAAGTGAGGTCGTAACCGGAACCCAGGAACCGCCCCCAGGAACCACTGCGCCTCCTCAGTAGGCCGTGTGGTGGCCCAGGAGAAGGCCCAGGCCTTCCCCGGGGCCACCGCACGGGCTACCAATTCCCCCCCAGGAACCGCCACGCCTCCTCGGGAGGGAGCTCCAGGCAGCCTACCTGCTCACACTGCTACTGCCGTCGGTCTCCCTCGCTCCGCTGCCTGCCTGCCTGCCTGCCTGCCTGGCTCTGAGAACGTTCAGGCAACTCAAATGTGCAGGCAATTCAAACATTGCAGGGGGCGGGGTGGAGCGCCGACGGAGTCAATGAGTGGGCGGGCAAATGTACATGGAAGGATTTAAAGCTTTCTCCTTCCCCACATGTAAAGTTAATCCCAAGGGCCTCCCCCAAGCTGGATTAGCCACCCTAGCAGCTTCCCCTTAGTGCAGAGTTAATATCAGTGTCAAATACTGCAAGTTGTTAGCCTTCAAGTTACCATGGAAGGGGAATGTGATAATAATAGTCAATGTATGTATACCCCCCTGTCCTAACAACCTGATCCTTAGCCAATATTGAGACCAGTTGTTTAAATGGACAGAAGACTCAGAAGATTTCCTCTGGCCAAAATTTGCTGGGGTCGTATCCTTTAGTCAATCCTCAGGAGTGAGTTGGTAGTAGGAGATCCCTTGATGGAGACCTTGCATCCTTTGATGAAGTACTTAATGAAGATCTGTTACTTTCTACTGATAAAACATACAGTTTCTGCAATTAAAATTGGGAAAGCTTGTTCGAGGTTATCATTAATTAGACTAAAAAAGTAGTCTATCTTAGGTTGTTTGGCTATAGTTGAGATAGTTTCCTTACTTTCTCTACTCCTCTTGTGTAACCTCATTGTTTCTCTAGATAGTCTTTCAGCCTAGGCACAAGATTCCCAGAATGTCTAATTACTTCTAATTGTGTTTGGGCAGAAGGCTATCTCTTTAAAAGCTTCAATGAATGTAGAATGGGCATCATAGGGACAGTTATAAAACAAAACAAGAAGAGCTTTTTGTTGTTGTTTTTTGCAGTTAAAAATAAGTCATGGGTCCAAGCAGCTCCAAGAAGACACTCTTTAACAGTAAAATAGTTCTATCAAAACTTGGCTAGGAGCACAGATGCCCTGCTGGCAGTTAAAATGGCAGTTAAAGCCTTGAGAAGCTGACGGCATTCATGGAGCTGTCTGTGATCTCATATTGGTCAACTTCTGGTAAAAAACGGACTGTGTCTGGAATGTGTTATTCCGTTGCCATTTTTGCAAATATTGTTATTGTGTTTTTCTTATAAGACAAAAGATGTTAATTAATTCAGACATGTGTATGAGTTGTTTTTTCCTAAACTAAAACCTCAATATTCAGGTTTAATTGCACTATCGGCACTTTGAAAAAAAAAACAAGTTGGTTTTGTGTTGCAGTTTGGGCATTTGGGCTCAGAAAGTTTCTCTATCACTGGCGAAACTGGCCTCTAAACAAAGCTGCAAAGTTTCTCTCTCTCTCTCTCTCTCTCTCTCACACACACACACACACACACACACACGCACGCACGCACGCACGCACGCACGCACGCACGCACACGCACACAGAGCACACAGAGAGAGTACTAATTCTGTATTTTCCCTGATATTTGCCAAACCTTCATTGCAGGCAATTTGTCTTGTTTTGTAAGATATTGATTGCTGCTGAATGTATAGGAAATAATTCTGTTTTGTTGAAGTGAGTATATGGTATACCATAGCACGGCATGTCACAACCAGCAAGTATGGTGCATTTCTTCTTTAATTTTTAAATTATAGCATTTCATTTTATTGTTGCATCATGCATAACTCTGACTAAGAAGAAACATTTTTTGCTTTTCTAACAGCACTGTGGTTCAGAAAATTACATGCAAGTCATCTACATTTTAGCCTGAAAATGGACAATAGTTCCGTAATCACCAGTGTGCCACAAATGCATTTATTAAATGCATCTGTATATAATTTTGTAAAAGCCAAAACTGTGTATGTATGTTAACTTTTTATTACATGGTAAAATCCTGTAAAATTATATGTCCTAATTTTGCATTGTAAAAATATTTTCTTTATGTAAATCAATATAGCAATTTTGTATAACTTTCTAGAGTTTTATTTTAAAAAAGATATTACCATTGCAAAATGTTCTGGAAAAAAGTCAAATCATAAGTTGTTATCATCCTGCTTCTGGTGGTGTTTGTTTTTCCAAGAATTCTAGGTTTCCTTTTAAAGTGGCAATACTATACATGTGGTATGTACTATGCATAGTATGTGTCTGGTTTATTAACATCCATATACTAACATTTTATTTTTAGCTTGTATTTTTTCATTGAGCTTACCAGATGTGTGTTTTAAAATGGGTTGGGTAATATTGACAGCATTGCCCACTCCTCAATGCCAGCTTCATAAGAATTGTAGCACGGCAATAAAATATTGATTTTTTTTACTATATAAGACTTTGCACTGTAATTTGGGATGGGGTTTAGCTAAGTGGTTCAGAGGTGTTTCTGTGTATATTTTTCCTTTATTTTCAACTCTAAATAGAATATTGCACTTTGTCATTATGGCCTAGGTGTTGAAGGTGGTGGGCATAGAACTGTGCAATTTAGGCTCAGACTGGAAGCAGCTGGCTGATATCAGGGGCACATACAGGGACTTTTCAGCAGCTCTTGGGTAGAACAGTAAAGCACTGTTCACCAAAGAAGAGAAACAACAGGCTTCGATTCAACCTGCAGCACTCTAGAGCACTCTGTTTTACATTGAGAATACCAACAAGGTCCTCTGCCCTATGTTTAAGCTCTGCTGTTGCCCTTATGTTCTCTAGTCACACTCTAAAGTTTGCTGAGCTGGCCTTGAACAGGTAAAAATGGGACATGGGAACACATGCAAAATGTGAGTATTTTCACAAGTTTTTTTTGCAATATAATATGGAGGAAAGTGTTGAACAGTTGCTTTAGGGCAGTGATGGCAAACCTATGCCACGCCTGTTAGTGCTGACATGTAAGGATATTTTGGGTGACATACCAGGCTGCCAGGGATTGCAATTTTCACAATTCACAGCTCAGCCGGTAGCCTTTATTGCTGGCTGCTGGTCAGCTTCTTTGAGGTCATGATTGCAGCAGCCAAATACAAATGCATACTGGTAGCATGCATGCCAGTATAAGCAGTCCTCTTCCTCCTACTTGTGTGCTACGGCTGGGAGGGGTCAGGGAGCTGGCTGGGTTTGTTTTCTTTCTTATTTCCTCTCCTCCAAATTGGTGCTCTGAATCCTGGGGTGCCTGTGCGTGCGCAGGGAGTAAGGGACCCAAAGAAACATGAGGCAAGCACAGGAAAAAAAAGAGGATGCTGTTTGTGTGTGTGTGTGTGTGTGTGTGTGTGTGTGTGTGTGAGAGAGAGAGAGAGAGAGAGAGAGAGAGAGAGAGAGAGAGAGAGAG